>LBNU01006559.1:5790-25504 GCA_014162995.1 Artemisia annua | reverse complement strand
AAAAAAAAAAAAAAAAAAAAAAAAAAAAAAAAAAAAAAAAAAAAGAAAAAGAAAACACACACACATCTTTAGGTTTTCTCGTCTTCCAAAGTTTTTACATGTTTAAGGATTGATCGATTCCGTCTTTTTCTAAAATAACTAATTTCGAAAAAAAAAATATTTTTCTAAAAAAAAATTTCGGAAAAAAAAATAATTTTTCTAAAAAATTTAATTTCGAAAAAAAAATTAAAATTAATTTCGAAAAAAAATAAATTTTTCTAAAAATAATTTCGGAAAAAAAAAATAATTTTCCTAAAAAAGTTAATTTCGAAAAAAAATAATTTTTCTAAAAAAGTTAATTTCGAAAAAAAATCTAAAAAAAAGAATTTCGAAAAAAATATTTTTCTAAACAAAATAATTAATTTTTCTGAAAAAATAAATTTCAAAAAAATATTAATTTTTCTAAAAACATTAATTTTGAAAAAAAAAATAATTTTTCTAACAAAAAAATTCAGAAAAAAAAATTTTTCTTAAAAAAATTAATTTCGAGAAAAAAAAATTTTTCTAAAAAAATTAATTTCGAAATAAAAATATTTTTGGGAGTTTTCTCAAAATAAAAGAAGTGAATAAAAAAATAATTAAAAGTACAAAAAGGAAATCTTTGAGTGAGATTTTCAAGTACAAATAAAATCTATCCAAAAGATTCTCTGACAGCTTTTTTAGTTTTTAAATATATAAAGTACACCGTCAGTCGAGCAGCCGTCAGTCGAGCAAGTGAGTCGAGCAATAAAATATATTAAAGTACATCCACTACCAACAGTAACAAAGATCTTGTCAGAGATCTTCCTGCACCCAAAAATAGTAATATTAAACTGATAGTGGGACACGTGTCGCGCATGTAGGCTAGTTGAGCAGTCGAGCAGTCGAGCATGACCAAAATGGGAATGGGGTCAATTCTCGACCAAAACTTGAAATGTCGAAAAGTTTTTGGCCTAAATTGAGAATTTTCTCTCTCATATTTTACTTGAAAAGGGACCCCTATAATTTTGTTTATTTTTATCTTATTGGTTCAACATGACCAAATATGAGATAATATTAGAGGACTCCACTCCTCCAACTAGTTCACATTATCCGGTAGCTAACTAAACTCAATATTAAGAATAGAGGTTGCACCTTTAATCCGTTCATTTATGAATGGTGCCGATACAGGTTGTGTCATATATTTAGCGGGTCTAACAGGTACAATTATGATAGTTAAGGAGTTAAAAATAAACGGGTCAAACCCCCCCCCCCCCCCCCAAAAAAAATAATAATCATACATAATAAAATAATACATATAATAATAGACATAAAATTTTAATATAAATAATAATAATATAATAAAAATTCTAAGTTCTTAAACACGAATAATTCAAGAAAAGGATTGGACAAAAAGTGTTTCGCTTAACACAACCCACACAAAAAAGTGAAAACATGTTTATCATATTTTATACACAAGCTAATCAGAATCTGGCATCTACACGCGAATTATTGGGTGAAAATGAGACAACAAGAATGGATCAGTATAACCGTGTGTTTAGTACCAAAGGTGGCAAGTCTATACAGTATAGTCACGGATACTCAGCTCGAGAGTTATCAATAGATTTTGAGAAAGTCAAAGACAGGCCAGGTGCTGGAAACGATGGATATGTGATCCGACTAAATTCAGATCCACATAGTGTATAGATAAAACGTGGTATATTCTGTAGAAGTGGTTTGTGTTTAGATTGCGTGTTCAGTGTGGTGTAACCCATATGGCCATATTTGATAGTCTGATACATATTAGCGCTTCTGTTTCTGCTTGTTCATTAATGATGTAAACAAACTAAACGTTCAGTTAACGTTTCATGAACCATTTGATAAAAAGTTCGTCCATGTTCGCTTATTTATTAAATGAACGAACATGAACAATATTTTACATTCGTTTAGCTAAATGAACGAACATGAACATAAGTTGCGGCCGTTCTTTTATGTTCATTTATTTATTTATATTCGTATATCATATATTTTAATTGTAAAATTTTAAAATTAGTTTATTTAAACAAAACAACATTTATAAAACAATATACTGTGCATAATTTAATAAAGTTTATGTTTGTTTGTCTATGTCCATTTATGTTCGATCGTTTATGTTCGTTTAGCGTTCGTTTAGTGTCTAAATGAACAAACATAAACGAACATGAACAAATCATTTTTTTAATAAACAAACATGAACATGAAAATTCGTCCCTTAAAACGTACGTGTCCGTTTATTTGTCCAGTTAAAATTAAATGAACGAACATGAACAAAGCTCCGTTCGTATTTGTCCGGTTCGTTTACAGCCTTATTCATGTACATGAACATGTGAGGTACTGGGGTAGCCTACATGTGCATTAGTGTGTTTATATTAAGTTTTGCATCTAGCGTGTCAGTTCTATGTATGTTCTCGTATTTTTAAAGTGCTCGACAGCCACGTTATCGCAAGCCTAAGGAACTTTTGTATCTTTTTGTTGGGGTTAACAATATTCTGCCTATAAAAAAAATGCATCATTTACACAAATATAAGATGAATTAGCAGTTAAAAGGAATGTCATAGATTGTCTTGCAAAATGATATCTAATTGCGTATCACACATTACCACTTTCCAGTGTTTGGATGGAAGTCATGTGATCCAAAAGAGAATTGGATGGGCGGTTCATATGCTGTGAGAAAGAAGGAGCATTTTGTCTATCTTTAGGATACACTACAACTGTTCTATTTGTGGCACCAAAAAGGGATAACATGGCAGGTTTGCTTTATAGTAATATCTTGGGCCACCGTTTAATTAAAAGCCAACATTTTCTTTCAGCTGTCTCATGTAATTGTCTAATATGATTCATATGTGTTAAAGGGATTCATATGTGCTATCGATTTAACAAAGAAATTCAGATTGTTAAGTTGGTCTGGGCTCATTTCCTAACTGGACCAATCTTAATATGCAAGCCCAATTCAGATACACTTCAAGACCACGAGCTGTCTTTCTTTTATTACCAAATAGTTCCAAAATCTAATGAAAGTAGCTATGTACATAGTACACCAAGTAAAAGATAGGAAGCGTTAATGTTCATTTTATTCAGAAGTAATCACCTCAGTTATATACAATTCTATGACAAAATAAAGGAAACAAATAAACCTAAACTACTAACCTAAATCGATAATAACTATTGTCACAATAAATTTTCAAGACTCCCCAGAGTTAAATAACATCATATTACAAAACCTCAAAAAATTGAAATGCTTGGGGGTCCTGGACATTCAACATTTTCATTTTGTGGATCACATTTACTGAAGACACGTATAACGATAGATAGTTAACGAAGGAAAGCGAACCTTAGTTAGGATCACTTTGATTTAGAGGCGCGGGAATACTTTTAAGGACATCCCTCAAAGCGTAATAATGACTATCACATTTGTGGTCTGCAATTAAGTTGCTTGTTAGTAGTATTCTCTCGAAATGTTCACCTGTGTTTCTCTTCCAAAGAGTGAATTTGTTCACTTTGTTTCCATTGTGTTTTTCTTCCTTCCTTTTTAGATAATAAACGACACCTGGAATAAACAATTCCTCTTTCGGATACATATCATGTCTTTCTTCTTTAATGTCATCAGCTTTTGCTTCAGCTGGTTCAGATGTCGAAGGTATACTACTTGGAACCGCAATCGAATCTTTTCTACCAGGAACATCTGTTCAGGGAGATAAATAATTCATTATAAAAAAAATAATAATAATAAATAAAAATAAAAACAAACTAGCAAGACATTAAGAAATGCAAAAACCAACACTTTTATACGTTAAAATCTACAAGCATCAAATACAGGATTTTCACTCCTGTTCTATATGGTTTGATGTTTGAAGTATTGTCAAGTTGTTTGCACTTATAGGGACATGTAAATGTGTTTACATAATCACATTAATAACCTCATAGAAATACAAGATTCACAGAGAAGTGAGAGAACTATCGCAACCATTATAAGTTTGCAAAAACATTAAGACTTTTTGCACGTGTTTTACTACTAACATTTTTAAGTGCAAGAACTTGACTTCATATATTTTTCCACACTTATAAGTATAAATATCTTTCAACGTATATAAGTGTGAACAACATAACAAAAACCTGCACATATGTCAGTCATTTTGTTTATTGTTTCAAGTAAATAATATAGCGATCGCCTGCATGCAAGGTATAACTCACCGACAAATTTTGTCTGGCTTCCGAAGTTGGTATAATCAACTAGCTTTCTGGCTGCATCTTGTACAGATGATACAGCATGCCTTGCATTAGAGACCAAATCTACAACACTTTTCCAGTCCTCCTTCTCAAAGATGGTTTTCCTGCGAAAATCAAAAGCTAGATTAACCACAAATATCATCATAATACTGGAAAACCATAAAAAATGCGGATAGGAAGTGAGAGGGGCCTGCAAGAAAGGAGATAGTGTCCTATATGTGGATTCCCATTTTACTTGTTTGCGACAATGCCATGGCAATTTGTTATATTTAGCCATTTTTAGGAATGGAGCTTGCCTTTTCTTTCCCTAATGTATATTATTTATCTTAACGTAATGATAAAAGAACAGTACACTTGAACTAATACGGGACAAAACAAGGTTTGTTTTTTTAGTCCCTTAAGGGGTGTTTTGGGTCAAGAAGATAAGATGAGCTGTAACAATTTATCTTCTTGATTGGGGTATCTGAGGGCCTTGTAAATTGTAGCTGTTGAAAGGATGGATGGATATCTACTTACTTGCATTAGGGGTGCCTGGTGTGGCAACTAATCATAAGTAAGTTGCTCTGTCCACTTCAGACTAGTAAACAGTTACATAAAGTAGGTTTCCAGAAATCAAGGTGGAGTGCCAGCCTGGTGATGCCTATTCTTGTTTCTCATGGTGCCTGAATAAGGAAATGTAGCTCTGTGCATGTTTGAGACCCAATGGAACAGGAGTTTTGATCTTATGTTTGGTGATGCCCTGAATAAGAGCCTCTAGTCTTCATTGCAAGGGCTGTAGAGGAGGCTAGGTAGGGTGTTTATTCAGTAGAAATGTAGCCAAGCATAGATATTTCTCCATGGTTGCCTAGATGTTAGCATGTAGTTGCTAAGTCTAGAAGAATGGTGATTTTGTGAATCAGCTCTTATCCCTGTATGTTTGAGTATTGTATGTTACATAATCTTGTATTAGCCATATGAGCATGTTCATAATGGCTGTTGTGGTATTCATGTAAATTGCTGATTCTAACATTAATAAAATTCACCATTTCAGGGGAAAAAAAAATACGGGACAAAACAAGAATACTCAGCAGACAAATGGAAAAACAAAAACTTTGGTAAAGTAACTTTGCATCACTACTGAAGGTGATAATTTTGACCAGTTTAGTTATAAATGGGTCAAAGTGTCAAACTCGGGCAATGTTTAATCCCAAATAGCTCAAAAGGAAATATCTATCTAATATGAAATATGGATTCATGTCAAACGCTGTTTACTTATAAATGGGTCAAAGTGTCAAACTTGGCAATGTTTAATCCCAAATAGCTCAAAAGGAAGTATCTATCTAATATGAACTATGGATTCATGTCGAACGTGTTGGAAGTTAATGCAGAAATTTCGTTAAAAACTGCATTGTTTTGTACTATAAGTCCGCATATTTATAAATATTTATCTATAAAAAGTATTAAACTGGGAAGATTTGTTTTCAAGTCAACCCAGCATCCAACCCGCTCGACGCGACCATACTCTCTCAAATCATTACCAATACTCATCATCACAGGTTTGATAAAAAAAAAAAAAAAAAAAAAAAAAAAAAAAAAAAAAAAAAAAAAAAAAAAAGAAAAAGCATCAACGGCTGTAAGCTACCTTTTTATACTTGGGCTCGGCGTCCCAAACCCTTTGCTCTCCTCTGAGCTTTCCGCAGATCAGAGGTCTAAAACCTAACAAAGATCTAACTAAAAGAATGATGTCAGCCCTGTGGGCCTTTTTTTTTTTTTTTTTTTTTTTTTTTTTTTTTTCTTTTTTTTTTAAATTCGACTGATCTCAGGCCACGTGCGGTTAGTCAAAAGTCATCAATTGCTGATTACCTAACTGGAGGTGGGAGGTCACTTTAGTCGATACCGGGACATCAACTACATGCCATGGCAAAACTGGTAGTTGAAGGGTTCAGGGTCTGCCTAATACAAAATGATGAAGATGAAATGCACTTCCCTTTGCCAATTAGATCATTCATTCATGTTTAGCACGACTTACCTTAAGTATAGATATCGAGTTACTTATGAATTGTCAATTCTGATGCTAACTTAGAGCAAGTTTGGTGGTTTTCTTGATTATTGTAGATGTATGTCATTAGTAACGGAGGTTTTCTATTTTCTATGCCAGCCCAGGTATATTAAAAATTCACTACAGATACATTTTACTTACCAATCAGTGCGAAGAATTTCATTCCTCAATCTCATCAGAGTAGCTACACTTAGCCTCGGGATTATATCATCCTGTATGACAAGGAACACATATGAAAAACGAAAAATAAGAAAATGGCATTGATATGAATAAAAGTAACATTTGGCATGTCTAGATGTTATAGTAAGCCATAAACCTGTACACAAAGTATATATACTAACCTGCATACAAACAGTTGTGACATAATCAGAGCAATGTTCCGCAAGGTCTCTAGAAACACAAGGTGGTGTGCCATACCCAACCGCTGTAATAATCTCAGGGCTAAAACCCAACTCCTCGCTTGTCTTCTTGCGAAGCATTATAGCAAGCATCGAAGCAATCGCACCTCCAAGTGAATGGCCCACCAGCCTTAACCTAAATCCCTGTAGACAGATTAGAATTACAACATAATAATTAGGCTGAGTGCATAAGGTAACCAACATTTGAACCAATTTCTATTTCAGGCAACACTCTTTATATTGTGAACAGAACCATTGAAATTTCAAAAAGTTAAAAGATAAAAAACGATGGCATGTCAATAGTATATTTGACCATGTTGGCTTCCTTTATGCATTTACCCGCATCAAACTATCTATTAAACAAAAGAAGGGATAAATTCACAACCTCATGCTTCTCAAGGTACTTCTTAACGGTTCCTATCTCATGAGTTAGAAACCAACGGGCAGCCTCGGCTGCACCAAAATGAGTTGAATAGCCTTCAAAATTGACTTCCCCATCACTTGAAGAAACAATGTCAGTAATTAAGTCAGAAACTGTATGTGTTCCACGAATTCCAAAAATCACAAGTCTATTGCGTGTATCAACACCAATGTAATATCCTGGTCGCAGCATACTGGAGTTCTTCACAAATTTCACAATGTTGCTTTCTCGAAGCATGCTCTGTTTCGCTAAACCAGCAGCACTATCTCTGTACGCCCCCTTTGCTAGTTCTACATGGTATATAAGATCCTGGACCTATAAAAAGATGACACCCGATTATATAATGATGGCATTGATTTTTGTGAACTGTAAGGTTAATAGTAGTTACTAATTACCAATGTGTCAGAAGAAATCTTTACTCCCTTAACATTCTCAAATGGATTTGTGGTTGCTTGTTTGAGGTAAATAAGGTATAAACCTATTGTAAGATCGCTCAAGCTCCATTCTTGGACTCCAAGTTTACTTTTTTGAATGCTTGCAAGGATTTCTGTAAGTGATCGACTACTGGGTGGAATTTTGTCAGTTGAACTTCCTGTGAAATAGAATAATACTGGGATTTTAACAAATGATTTATGTAACGTAGATGGTTGTACAACGGATTGTGAACAAACCAGGCCATTTCCACAATTGCAGTGCTGGTTCAAGCGCTTTTGTGATCCATGCAAGTTCTGGCTTCCACTTGTTACTTGATGGATCTTCGTCATCAGAACTGTATTTGCTAACGCCAGAATTTGGCTCTGTTTGGGTACCCTGTTGAGATATTCCAGGTGATAAAGATGCATCCTTTGCATCTTTCACTCTCGGCTCTTCTACCTTTTCTACTTTTGACCATTGTGATTGATAGCGGCTGATTGTATTGTATACACTCCAATGATATGATTCCCTCTTTCTTATCAACTTGAAACTAAAATCTGCAGCACCAAAATGGAGATGAATATAAAACGACAAAATAGACAGTGTTACATGCTGCAGAAAACAAGTCGTTCATTTTCGTGGTTCAAGTACAACGTATTTGGTTCAGGTAAATAATGGAATTTAAAAAATCAACCCAAATTTTTGAGGCAACCACCAGTGCCACACTCAATCTCACTATTTCCAATTCTAGAAAGAAAGAACGCAGTTCCTTATGAAGAAAAAGCATCTTAACTCGCGCATTTGTTTCTAAACCTATGTTCCTTGTATTGTTTGCTAAATCATCATCCGTGATTAAAATCATGAAATGCTTACATTCTACAAAGACTTGAACTGTGTAAAAGACACTCCATTGTAATTTTTTAGAAGTTTAATAATTAAGTCATACTCCATAGTTTTTTACCATTATTATAAAGTGATCAGACATATGTTTTTTTAGCACTGAAATTGCTTGTATATGTGATGAAGAAGGAGCTGTCTTAGTCTCCCTCAACTAAAATAAGTTATCTTAATTATAGTTTTATCCACCACACAAAATGAGACAATGACTTGTTAGCATCTAAGCCATATCCGTATCTCATAGTTTATATTCTTCCATTAAAAATACTTCTAATNATTATAGTGATAATCAATTTCATTATTCTAAAATATGCACCACACCTCATCGCTACAAGTAAAATATTATCAAACTAATTCAGTAATTTGCCTTCCTAAAAAGAATCAAACTTTTCTAATCGAATAAACAAAGACATAAGGTTCATTATAAACATTATCAGACCATAAAAAAATATACATACAAATTTCACTTATTACAAATAAAATTACTCATATACTGAATGTAAAAAGTAAAAACTAATATACTGAACGTAAAAATTACTCATATACAACATTTAACCGAGAGTAAAAATTACTCATATACTAAACGTAATGACTATGAATCAAAATCATCAACTAATTATGATTATTAACCTGATTACTACGAAAACGTCTCATACGAATATAAAATAGGATACAAATAAAAGCTTATTCAAAAGTAAAAACTAATTCTAAACTGTACCTAATGAATCATCAACTAACTATAACTGAAACAGAATAATTCCGCACCTAATCAAAATCACTAACCTAATTATAACAGAACTGACTCGTAGAGAGATATAAGATGCTATACGGTTTAAAGCTTAATCGACCGTAAAAGCAAATTATAAAACAGTACCTAATGACTGTAAAGCAAAATCATCAACTAACTATAACGGACAAAGAATAATCCCGCGCCTAATCAAAATCACTAACCTAATTATAATCAACAAGGCTATAGAGTTCATCATAAAAATTATCAAACACTAGAAAAATTTACATATAAAATTTTCACACATTGCATTTAACTAACATTTAATCGACACTACAAAGTTACTATATACCAAAGCTAATTTCTATAAATCAAAATCATCAACAAAACTGAAATATAAATAATTCGCACCTAATCAAACTCATTAACCTAACTAAACCGAAACCGACTCATCTGTTACCATACAAACTGAAGGTTAATTGAATTAACAAACGCATATAGTTCATTATGAAAATCATAAAACCGTTATAAAAACAAGTTATTTTTAACACATGTACATATAACTACTAACATTTAACCGACCGTAAAATAACAGTTTCATACCAAACCTAATGAATACAAATCGGAATAACTAATTGAAATAAAACACATTCGCACCTAATCAAAATCATGAACCTAATTATAACCAAACTGACTCATACGAATATACAATACCATAGAAACGAAAGCGCAATCTACTTTAAAAGCTAATTATAAACCGAATCTAATGACTAAAAGTCAAACTGGTCAACTAACCATAACGAAACCAATACAAATTAAAGCCTAACCGACTCAAAAAACGCATACAGCTCATTGTTAAAATCATCAAACCCTATAATTAACATTTAACAGACCGTAAAAAATACTTATACACCGCACCTAGTGACTATAAATCAAAATCATCAACTAATCATAACCGAAATAATCAGACCGTAAAAAAACCGATACGATATCGATTAAAGCCTAACCGACTAAAAAAACGCATACATTTCAACAAATTTACATATAACTAACAAAGTAACAATTAACCGTAACTTTGAATCAAAATAATCAAGTAACTATAACTGAAACTAAAAAATTCGCACCTAATAAACTCATATTAACCTGATATACAATACGAATACAGATTAAAGCATAACAGAATTAAAAGATAAAAAATAAAAAATAATAATAAAAAAATGATTAGCGGCCATTTGATAAAAAATAAAAAAGAGGAAAATGAGATGAAAATATGTACCTAAAGTGTGGTATAAGCGTTTTATATAAATATTAGCGGCCATTTGATAATGAGTATAGAAAGCAAGCAGGTTCTAGTTTTCTTTAGTTTTGTGGAGGTGGTGTGATTTTGGCATTTTGTTAAATTGTCTGAGAAAAAAGAAACCGACTGATGTAAAGCGGTTTATTTATGTGATGGGCTTCCTTTGGTTATTGTAGTTGGGTTGGGCTTATTATTTTATGTAATCTTGAGAAATTAAAAGTTTTAAGCCCAAAAAAATAAGCTAAGACACCCCCAAGGCCCCAAATACCCTTAAATGTGATCATAGTATTATCATGATTCATGAATCTAGGGGCGTTTATAGGTTCGGTTATCGGGTTGCTCGATTTATTTGGTTTGTTTAGTTTGGTTAAATTTTTTCTGAGTTGAATCAAACACCGAACCGAACTGAATTTAAATTTGATTAAACCAACTCCATATCTAAACCGAGAACCGAATATTAACTTCAGTTCGTTTGGTTTTGGCAAATTTGGTTCGGTTACAAATTTGGTTTGGTTTTTTCAGCTCAGTTCGGTTCAGTTTCGGTTTACGGTTTTTGTGGGTGAAACGGTGAAACCCGAATTTTACACATGAATCTGAGTTTACAAGCATTTTATCAAATACAAAATCATATGTAACATTTCAATGATGATTAATAATTTAGTGGTAAGTATGTAATACAGGTTACTCGGTATTTTGCACTACATTTGACTAGTTTGGTACTTTGATCTACTTCCCTTATGGTCAAGTTAGGGTTCTTGGTTAAGTTTATAAATTNGAGGTGGTGTGATTTTGGCATTTTGTTAAATTGTCCGAGAAAAAAGAAACCGATTGATTATGAGTGTTTGTGTAAAGCGGTTTATTTATGTGATGGGCTTTGGCTGTTGTAGATGGGTTGGGCTTATAATTTTATGTAATTTGGAGTACTTAACTTTTAAGCCCAAAAAGATATGCTAAGACACTTTTTTTTTTTTTTTTTTTTTTTTTTTTTTTTTTTTTTTTAAAAAAAAAATAAGTAATAAAAATTAAACATTTTCAGCCCATTTTAAAAAAAAAAAAATTTACTTTAAAATTTAAAAATCAACCAAATCACACTATTTTTCATTAATTTTTCTTTTCTTTTCCTCTTTAAATGCGTACTTAACAACAAAATTTTTTCTATTTCTTTTCCTTTTCTTCCTTAAGTGATACTCGAGAGCACATTGTTATAATTCTATGTGATCATATTTTTCTTAAAACGGCAATTGTGGCTACATGGCCCCTAGCCCAGAAGGCGTAGCGAGCCCACACAACCAGGTTAGGTCCCTAGACAAGACTCGAACTTGAGACCTTGCCTAGGAGGGTAAAACCTCCATACCGCTAGACCAGAGGCCCTTTGGTTATGTGATCATAGTATTATCATGAATCTGAGTTTACAATCATTTTATCAAATAGAAAATCATATGTAACATTTCAATGATGACTAATAATTTAGTGGAAGTATGTAATACATGTTACTCGGTATTTTGCACTACATTCGGCTAGTTTGGTACTTTGATCCATTTTCCTTGTAGTCAAGTTAGGGGTTCTTGGTTAAGTTTATAAATTTGGTTTATGCTTATGTTATATAAATGGTTTATGGCTTATAACTCATAAGCTAATAAGCTCATGTTAAGTGTTTGGATTAACTTATATTTAACAAGTTGATAAGCCCGAGTGTTTGGTTTTGATTAGGTTTGTAAATGCCTAAACATGACATGGGTTGAAGAATATGAATGTTAGTTTAGGTATAATGGAGGATACAATTATGATTTGTAATAAAACATGTTATATAAACCCAACCCTCTTTAAAAAAAACCATACTTTTGGGTTTATCAAAAACCCTTTATATAAGCTCATAATCTAACTCATATAAGCTAAGTCAAACACTTATTTAAGACTTATTTGACACATATAAACTAATAAGCTTAGTCAAACACCCGGATCCTTAGCAATTCATGCGAAGATTGGTCGTTGGGGGTCTCTAGAAAGTCCGTTTTATAAAATTTCCGACAAAGACTCCGCTTTTTCCTCTTTTCGGATTGTAAATATTTTTCAGAACATGGAGTGTGAATCAAACCTATGTTTGAATTGAAATTGAGATACTAAAACAAATTCTTCCCTTCTTAATCTTATTTTACATTTAGCTGAGGTTGAAGACAACTTAATTAGCCTTGTTCGAAGAAGGTGCATAGCTGTTTGAGCAATTGTAGAGATGAAAACTTTATAGAACCACTGATGCATAAGATGTTCTCCAAATGCTTGTGACTCGTGTTTTGTCAATAAGCAAGATACTCAAAAATAAATTGCGTGCAAGAACCTAAAACAGAATCAGCACAAATTATCAACCCGCATTACATTTTCGCTATCAAGTTTTCATATGGAGTGATTTGTTTTCCATGCATCACGTTTCACATAGCTGTGTGTCATTTTTGAGGTGAGATCTTGTATTTCAAGTAAAAGATTAACCGAGTCGAATGTGTCATTGAATGACTTTACAGTACGGATTATCACATTGGTTATCACATGTCCCCGATACATGTCAACGACTATACAAGATAATATGAAAAACATGTTAAACAAATATACACAATGTGTTTTTACAGACCCATGGGAGGCCTAAATTCAAAAGTGATACATAAAAGACAAGCCAAATTACATTATGGAATGGCAAGAAATAACAATAACAAAAACCCGTCTTGACCCATTACCAGCATACAAAAGTGAGACAAGAATCCTTTTGATATAGCAAAAACTTGAAAATATTACAGGACTAATCAAGTTAAGACTTTGCCTTCGATTGCAATATCTGAACAAGTAACCAAAGTATATCCATCCTATGAACATTTCTGTTATTTTGTCCCTGCATACAGAATCAATGGCTTAAAATCAACACAAGACGTAAACATTGATGGCAATTCTACTCATTCAGTACTAAGTAATGTATTTGATTCAGGTTATATTTCATCTCTAATAAGACAAACCACTAAAATCAGAAAAGGTAAGTCAACCTGTTGATGAGTTAAAAATCAGGTTGAAAGTTGCCTAAATTTGTTTTACCTCATCTAAATTCCTAAAACATTAGTCATTAAAGAATGGATTTGTGTCTAGCAACAATAATATTACTTTTTTTTTGTAAGCAAAGAGTGTTTCAAGTCAACCCAACCTGACCCAATGACCCATATACACTCATACCCAGTCATTTTGCACATGAAACAATACCTCTACAACAAAACACATCCACATTTTATCCCCGTCAGGTTCTGCAACCCCTTTCAGAATGGTGAGTCCCAAGCTCCGAATGGCATCCGCTATCTCAAGAAAATGGACACCTTCCTCACACATCATCTGCATCACATAAATTTATCTGTTTTAGTACTCTGAAATTATAAATTGAATGTTCAGAATTTGCATTTTGGAACGCCGGATATACCTCTACCAGCATTTGGCCATTTGTACCAATGTTTTCTACAGTCACAGGACAAACTTTCATGTCATTTCCGACCTCCATTGCCCAACTTGAACCCTGCTCGTGACTTGAGGTTCCTCTTATGCCTGTTTCCTTGCTAAGCAACTGTGAAATGGGTAAACGTATGAGGTTTAAACCTGTTCAGGATACCCCGGGAGGGTGAAATTTTGACTCAGCTGTACGAGGCCTAAACAGGGTGTCCCCGAGACAGTTTTCGACCCTTTCCCTGGCCATCCCCAAGATGTTTACCTAGTGAGGTTTGAACGTGAGACCTCTTTTGAGGAAATCAGGATGCGAGACCACTAGGCCACCTTGAGGGTGGTTAAGTAATCGTGATATGCATCTCTTAAATAAATAACCTCATAACCATCCTTATAACTGATTTGCCTATTAATATGAATACATATATAGTTTTACAATAACAATTCAATTTTCTTGAGAAGAGTTTAGTAATAACACTTTCGAACCCTTAAACCCATTTGACACATTTCTTTTCGTGAATAACGTTTAAATTGTTTAACTCACTTAACCCAGTAGAGATAATAAAACATCACCAGAATCATCTTATTAATAAGCGAAACTGGGTCGAAATTGCCACCTTTAATCTTAATGCATACTATAAAAAGGGTATTTTTGGGAACGTAATAGCACCAGAATTTTCTCTCGTCCTGTTTTAATTTTATACATCTTACTCATTATATAAATATATTAAAAGGCATAAAAAACGTCGACGTATTATATGCGGGTTTCCCGCCTTTTTTTTTTGGGCTTATCTCGGCCTGGTCATCACAGCCCATAACTTGCAACATAACATACCCCATCTTAGTCCCACTCTCCCAACAGCCCAGGGTCTTTTGCAACATAGTTCACAAAGATTTTCGAACAAGTATGATAAAAAAAAAAACCCCGCACTTTACCTTTTACTTAATAAGACCTTAAAAGACAGCATTTTAAAAAAAATCCTAAAGAAAAAATGGCAATATATTAGCCTCATCTCTTTTGTTTAATTATATTTATCACTACCATTATTGCTTTTTTTTAAAATCAATTGATCTTTAACAAAATTAACAACCAGTAATCAACGACAATAAAAAAAAAACCCGTATTTTACACCAAATACAACTGACAAAAAACCTGCGGCCGGTCGCCGCCAATCTCGTTATAAGATAAGTTTTTGTCCGGTTTGGGTCATTTACCAAAACCCTCAAAAGCAACTTCCAAAAGTTATATTTCATATCAACTTGTTAGATTTATGTATAAACATGTTATACTGATATACAATCTTGATGACTTTTTTAATGTCAAAATTTGTAGATTACAGGTTACAAAATGACTCAAATGGGGACATATAACCTTACCAACTTTTAACGACTCGTATGTACAAATGAAAAAATACATTGTTATCTTATGCAAAATGACTATTATAAAAAAGGCTATGACTATTTGCATCTGAACCGAAAGTAATTTCATTTAAAAGACAAAATGCAAAACCATACCTTTGATTCTGCATATTTATCAATTTTATCAGCATGCTTAGTAACAGACTGCATGAAGAGCATGTGCTTGATTGTTCGTTCAAGAAGTGAATCAATGCTACACTGTACCATAAATACCCATTTCAGTAAACATAGAAAGTCCAAAAAAAAAATCATATATGCAAAAGAAGTAACCTTCGATCCATTAGGCACTAGCTCACGGAGTTCCTTAATTCGATCTTGAATAAGTTGTCGATCACGGGGCCGAGGCCTGCTACTTTCACCAGGTTTAGCCCGTTTCTTGGTCACATTAGCAGGTGATTCTTGTGACATCACTCGTTGGTCACTACATCTACTATGACTAGCTGACGAGAACCCTAATGAACTTTCAAACGAGTAACAACCTGAAGTACTAGTCTGCATATCATTAAAATGAGTCTCAACCCATTTCACTGAGTTACTAAATTCACTGTCACTTTGGCTAACATTCGCTACAACTGCTTCTAGAAGATGTTCTGATCCTGGATTTGGTGTCAGAAGATTGCTACTACTTGTTCCCGGCATCTCCTCTAATTTCTGATAACTATGGTTATCGTTTTGGGTATAAAATGCAGGTCCCAGTGCTTCATACAACTCGTATCCAGCAGGAAACTTAAAAGACGTTTTTAAGGTATTCATGGAGTCGGTTTCACTTTGGACATTCGAAGAACCAGGCATACATAAATCAACATTTCGATCAAGATCTGATATTGTGTTGGCACCATAATTTAGCGATGTAATGGTATCGTTATATGAACTAGTATTGCTAGGTGTACATCCCATTAAGGAATTTTGCAGATCAAGAATAATATCTCGGATGTGATTCACCATCTTAAGATCCTCGGGTATCTGCTCAATTCAAACGGAATATTTTTTAAGTTTCTAGCTTTATGGTCATGCGATCCATTTATACGATCTTTATTTTGTAAGTCTTGTCTTTAATTTTGTATATTGATGAATATAAATAAGGAAAAAGAAATCATCTTACATGATTTGACGAACCAAGTTGTACAACTCCATGAGGAACAACACCAACAACAGCAATCGTCTGCATAAAAAAAGAAACATCTTTACTTTATGAATTAAAAACCTGATCCTGATATTCTAACTATCTACAAGTTTCTAGTTAACTTTTATACTAAAGAGACAACATACTGTGATCCCAGTGGCAAACTGGATTTTCAATTCATCGTAATCCTGAAAAAAAAAATTACGAATTTCAATTTATATCATACCTTTACAATGTATAGAGTACTAGGAAGAATGGTAACAAATATTTTGTACACAAAAATATTGGTACTAGAATTATTCCTTACCTCAAAGGACAAGTCAGGATTATTAACATATTGATCTCCGAAAATCCACATGTGTTTATCTGTGATTGCAACCTGACCAACGATTCTACCAGCGAAAGGATTTATTAGAATAATGAGCAAGCATAATTAATAGAGGTGGCAAGATGGGTGGGTCAGGTGTTTATAGGTAACTGGTCCGACGTGTTTAAAAGGAGGTTGGTTCTAGTTGGGTTGAGCCGCAAACACTTTTAGAACTTGTTTGACCAGTTACCCTGAACCATTTTTTACTTGACCCGTTGATAAAACAAAAGCCAAATCAACCCATTCAAGTGCGAAAACAATGGTAAAGTGTATTAACATACCCTTCCCCGAGAGAATATCTACGAGAACACATCTTTGCAACAGCAAGGTCAAGAATGTCTTGTGCGTACTGCTGATCAGGTAAATTGTCCATCCCCTTATTGAATGGTTTGCTCCCTGAAGGATCATTTTGGTCATAATAAGCATCTTCGCAAGTCAACATCCTACAAGAAGTCCATATCATGGGCAATAGTAAACAACCTAAGGTGTATTATTTTCAAACACAAATCGGCATGTATGCATATGCATAATTCTTGAAGTTTCTGATTTTGATCTCCAGATGATAAAAAAGAAAAACTTACAAATCTACAATCAAGAAACTTAATACTATTAACCCCATCTAAAAAAATACACAACACAACCATTAGCTATGAGCCTTTAAGTTGTCTAAAACCAAGAAGCTAAATAATACCGATCCCACATCAGAATAACAAAAGAAGTTTAAGTATGTTTCGTAGTGCGTTTTGAAGGTAATTATGTAATATGTACTAACTAAAACCGTACAATTATCTATAACAAACAGGTTGCGCGAGACTGTGCCCAGATGTGATACTTTGAAGTTGTTATAATCAAATCATCCACTGTTCAAGTTTCAGGGAGATTTTAACTATTTAAGGGTTGAATGTGATATGACCAAAAATAATCAGATAATAAGAGTCAGTCTTATTACAACCACTCCTAAACTGTTATTTAACCCTTTGATAATCAGATCATCGGAATCATTTTTACCCTATCCAAACAATAGAAACAGACTATCTACGACCTGAATATCCACTTACTAATGAGCTGGTTACAATAAATCTACAATCAAGTACCATAACACCAAAACAACATATACAATGAATAAACAACACAATCAACAAACATATAAAAACTGAAGTTTTTCAAAATGATCTTACATTCGAGCATGAGGATCCGGTTTCCAAAAAACAGCATAATTCCAATCGGTGTTAAGACAAAGAGTCTTGAGTGCTTGATGCAATGCACTACCCTCCATCTTCTTTCGAAAAAATTACCAAACACTTTCTACTATAAAGCTAATGAATTAGGACCCTCAAACCGTCAAATTTAAATAAATCTAAAAACTTTTTGCTTTATCCTATATCTTCAAACTCTAGCTCCCTCTGTATGAACCTCTCCCGGCTTGTTTTCGCCGTAGCCCGGCTCTTCGTTTTATCGGTGGGTCGACTGTCAAATTCAGAAAACTATCTAATCCCATTATCTTTCCCCCAAATTTTCTTCAACACCCAAAAACCAAAACTTACTAATTTTACTTAAAAATTTCACCAACCCAATAACAAATTTATAAACTTCACTCCAAAAGATAACTTTTTACACAATTTAAGAAAATACCCATTAAAAATGTAGCAACTTTATATTATAAAACCCTAACCCTAACACTTAAAAAACTTAAAATTTTATAAAAATTTCAACAACCCAACAAAGAAAAGTTTTAATTTTTTAAAATTACACAATTTAAGAAAATACCCATTAGAAGTCTTGGATTTTTAATGCTAATCAGTAAAAAAAAAAATCCCTTTTTTTTTTGGATCTTGTGATCAAGAATTTGAAATAATTTAACTAATATCAAACGACATCGATGAAATAAGTATAAAAATCAAATCTTTTCACAATTCCAATCATAAATTTTATAAAAGTTGTTAAAAAAAAATGCAAAAAGATTTGATCTTTGTGTTGAGTTTCAAATAGTAGTTTTATAAACAAAAAAGCGGCTATTATTTTTATCAATTAAATTTTATAAAAACCAACCTACAAGTTTTAAAATTTTGATATTTGGCACAAGAAATGAAACTATATTTGCAAATTGACCCATTTGTTATATAAACTTTTTTAGGTACAAAATTTCTTTTTCATGTATGGTTATCATTTTTGTGAAGTTATGAGTGGCTTTTTATAGATGGTTTTTTATGGCAAACAATATGATTTGTTTAGTTTGAATAATGTTTCTTGTTTCCCTATCATCTTTTTTACTCACCATTTCATGAAACTCACTGTTTATCAATGATTTGGATAGCTAAAAGTTGTGACAACAATAAAGGAACTTGATTGGTGTTATGCAGGTTACATGTTGTGTTTCAGTTGTTGCCGGGTCATTTCTGCATTGTTGTGAAAAAGTTGTCTTTTTTACAATGCTATAGCATATACGCGATTTTTAGTCTAAGGAGTGTATATGTGTATGCTTTTTAACCTTTTTACCGCCTAAATATGTGTCTAACAGAAAAATGATTAGTATAACCAAGTCATAAGTCTAACTACATTTATGTACAATACAATGTGTTGAAGCATGATTTGTGCAATTTCCTTCACCTCATCGTAGTCATTGATTTTGTCGCGCGTCAGGTTTTTCTTGTCAGACTTATGTATTAGGCATGTCAATCACTGCTCGTGTCGATATTCCTCATGACAAACATACCCATGCCAACCATCGTTTAATGTCTCGATTCAAATGGTGCAAGCTCTATTAGTTTAAATTTCGAATGACAAGTTGCTATGATGAATTATTATGCATTTGACATTTTTTTTTTCTTAATCCATGGTTCTTTCCGATAACTATTAACAATTACTTAAGGGTGCTCACGGTCCAA
>LBNU01006557.1:0-28934 GCA_014162995.1 Artemisia annua | reverse complement strand
AAGACTTTCTGACGGCGTCACCTTGTGACTTCTGACGCCGTCAGGTTGTAAATCATCATCTTTTGAGACTTTGTCGTTTTCTTCACTTTTATGCTCCAAAAACGTCCGAATATGCATGTTTTCCAGAATTCCTCTCAAAAGTACCTAAAATGACAAAAGGAACGATTTAGAGCAATATTTGATCACATTTTTACGAATTAGGGCTTAAATGACCCCCTAAAAGCGTAACACTTTTCGTCTCATCACAAAGTAAATAGGATGGAAATGTCTACCATCTTTCTGTCCTAAAACAGCTCCGACTGCAAAATCGCTTGCATCGCACATTAATTCAAATGGTAAATTCCAGTTTGGACTTATTATAATTGGTGTGCATGTGAGTTTTTCTTTGAGATATTCGAAAGTTTTTTGACATTCGTCATCGAATTCAAAGGTAACATCCTTTTCTAGAAGTTTAGTTAAAGGTCGAGCGATTTTTGAGAAATCTTTAATAAATCGTCGATAGAATCCTGCATGTCCTAAAAAGCTTCTAATGCCTTTCACATTAGTAGGAGGTGGAAGTTTCGAGATTACATCAATTTTTGCTTTGTCAACTTGAAGTCCTGCTCCTGACACTTTATGTCCGAGCACAATACCTTGTTTGACCATGAAGTGACATTTTTCCCAATGAAGCACAAGATTTGCGTCTTCGCAACGTTGAAGCATTTTGTCTAGATTATTTAGGCATTTATCGAAAGAATTTCCAAAGATTGAAAAGTCATCCATGAAAACTTCCACAAATTCTTCAATCATATCATGAAAGATTGCTATCATACACCTTTGAAAAGTAGCAGGTGCATTACATAAGCCAAAAGGCATACGTCGATAAGCAAAGGTTCCGAACGGACATGTAAATGTTGTTTTCTCTTGATCCATTTGATCGATTGGTATTTGGAAATATCCGGAGAATCCATCTAGAAAATAGAAATATTCATTTCCTGCTAGTCTTTCTAACATTTGGTCCATGAATGGGAGAGGAAAATGATCTTTTGCTGTAGCTTCATTTAGTTTTCTATAGTCAATACATACGCGCCTACCAGTGACAGTTCTAGTTGTGACAAGTTCGTCATTTTCATTTGTCACTACTGTTATACCACCTTTTTTGGGTACACAATGAATATGACTTACCCATGGGCTATCTGCTATAGGGTAGATGATTCCTGAGTCAAGGAGTTTAACAACTTCCTTTTTAACAACTTCTTTCATATTCGGATTGAGTCTTCTTTGCTTTTGAACCACTGGTTTCTTATCATCCGTTAACTGAATTTTGTGTTTACAGAAGGATGAACAAATTCCAGGTATGTCACTAGTTTTCCAAGCAAAGGCTCTTTTGTGGTTTTTGAGAACTGAAATTAATTTTTCTTTTTCCTTATCAGAGAGTTTAGATGAAATTATGACTGGAAGTAACGATTCTCCTTCCAAGAAAGCATATTCCAGATGGTCTAGTAATGGTTTGAGAATTAGATCAGTTGGTGGTTCTTCAATGGAATTTTTAATTCTAAGTCCAGTGTCAGGGTTTATTTTCTCAAATGATAGTTCTTCTTCATTATCATCCTCGTCATCGGAACTTTCATTTTTATCTTCGATAGTCATAGCAATGAATTGATCATATTCAGCCATAACTTCGTGTTCAAGAATTGTTCCATCGACTGAGTATAGTAATTGATTAAATTCGTTTAGTAGTTCATCGAAATCTTCTTCGAGAATTTCATCGATAACATCAATTCTAAAGCATGTGTCATCGTTAGAGTAAGAGTTTTTCATAGCCTTATCTATGGAGAAAATCATTCTTTCTTTTCCAACTCCAAGATTGAATTGTTTCTGTTTAACTTGAATAATTGCATCGGCTGTATGGAGAAAAGGTCTTCCTAGGATTAGGGGTACTTTGCTATCTTCTTCCATTTCTAGGATAACGAAATTAACTGGAAAGGTGAATTTTCCAACTTCAACTAACATGGTCTCAGCTATTCCAACAGGATATTGGAAAGATCGGTCAGCTAACCGAACACTCATCTTAGTTGGTTTAAGTGTTTCAATGGTTAATTTAGTATAGAGAGAATACGACATCAGATTAATGCTAGCACCAAGATCGGCTAAAGCATTACATGAGAATGTTTTACTGAAAGTACAAGGAATCAGAAAACTTCCTGGGTCTCCAAGTTTAGGTGGAATTTTGTTCTGAACGATAGCTGAACATTCTTCATTAAGGAAAGTTGCTAAAATTTGTTCGAGTTTACTTTTGTTACTAACAAGTTCTTTAAGAAATTTCCCATAGTTGGGCATTCCGGCTAAAACATCAACAAGAGAGACATTAATTCGAACGGCTCGAATTATATCAAGAAATTTTCCATATTGAGCTTCCATTTTTTCTTTTCTTAAGTGTAACACCCCGAAAATTTTATGAGCAGCGGAAGTCTAATTCGGGGTAATTACGTCATAGAATCACAGTCATAATCATAGAAAATAATTCAAAAGATAGGTTTATATCATTCAATAAAAACTCAAATATTCAGAGTTACAAACATTTTTCCAAGAATGGAATGTTTCACAAAAGAGTGATGAGTTTGAAAGGAATGATATGATTTTCCATAGAAAAGGGAGGTCCTGTATGCCCTTTTTGCCAGCTCTGTGCCATCATGCCACTAGTTACCTGAGATACACATGCTAAAAATGTCAACACAAAGGTTGAGTGAATCCATAGTAGTTTAATTTGTAAACGGTGTGAACACAAGTCAAATATTTTAGAAATAAACAACCAAGGTGATAGGCCTTGATTAATCGGGTGTCATATATGTACATAAACATATATCGGGTGTCAATATTGCTCCTAAGCCTCACGAATCGCAAGCCTTAACATCGCGTGATATCATAAAAGATATAATCACCTACACCACAAGGGATGTAAATGACAAAGGGGCCATCGGTGATAGAAATGTGCAAAATTTCTATGGTACCTCGAATATAGCACATCTCCTACCAAGTAATTACCTTGGTAGAGATGGGCTGTTATTCCGATAGATCTACACACTATATTCACGCTCACTCGCAAGTGATTAAGGTTCGTGATATGAGGGACTTGTTGCACGGGTGTCAACTTAGGCAATATCAGGTGAATCATCGCATACTAAAATACTTGTGTTCAATTTATCGCATGTATCTCCCCACGGGGTTTTAAAAACAATTTAGAAAGGTGGGACTATAAACTCACCTGTGGGGTGTTAACTTCGGTGGGTGAGAACAAGACTCAAATAGTACCCAAACGATGATGGTGATATGCTACAAATAGCAATGAATGATCTCCGACTTGCGACCTAAATCAATGTGATATATATATTGTTATCGGTGATTCAAACTCGGTGTGTGAATGACGTATGTTATTATTCGAGTACGGTGATCTTGATCTCGTGTGTTAAAATATCCAAAATAACTTAACATAGTTATTTTATATTTTCGATATAAAGTCTTTGTCATTAAACGTTTAATTATTTGTTGTCGTAATAACGTTAATAAAAATATTTATTTTAAATATTTTTATTTGTAGTAAAATTATTTAAGTTTTATATAATATATGAGAAAGTATATATATATATATATATATTATACATGTAAAAATGTAAAATGTTTAAAATAAAAATATTATTACCAAGTTTTACCCTTTTACTTTACAAAAATTACAATTTATACCCCTGGGTTAAAAATATTTATACTTTTAGTCCAAAATATTTCTTTTACACTTTATACCATAAGTTTCGAATATTTACAGTTTCTACCCTCTAAGTTTATTTAAAATTCACTGTTTTATTTTTAATCCGAAAGCTTCATGATTTTTACACTTTTGGTCCCTTAACGAAATATTTTGCAAAAATAGTCCAAAGTTAAGTTTTCGAAAGTTAACTTTTATTTTTAAAAGTTATCATAATTAATCTTATAAAAAGTTTATAAAAGTCAGTTTTTATAATTTAAAACACTTCGAAAATTTTGTTAAACTTAAACCGAAATTTCATTTAGAAAACACATGGGCTCGTTAGCCCATTATAGGCCCAAAACTATGTTTTTATATTTTATAGAAAACAGTCGAGGGTGTCTGGCTTTGCCTTGTTTTAACATAGTGTTCGACCTTATTTTTCTTGCATGATTTGCTTTCTTGGTTAAGTGATGAGACGAAAAGTGTACCCGTTTTAAGGGTCATTTAAGCCCTAATTCGAGTAAATATGATCAAATATTGCCCTAAATCGTTCCTTTTGTCATTTTAGGTACTTTTGAGAAGAATTCTGGAAAACATGCATATTTGGACGTTTTTGGAGCATAAAAGTGAAGAAAACGACAAAGTCTCAAAAGAAGCTGAATTTCCTANTCGCGCTCACTCGCAAGTGATTAAGGTTCATGATATGAGGGACTTGTTGCACGGGTGTCAACTTAGGCAATATCAGGTGAATCATCGCATACTAAAATACTTGTGTTCAATTTATCGCATGTATCTCCCCACGGGGTTTTAAAAACGATTTAAAAGGTGGGACTATAAACTCACCTGTGGGGTGTTAACTTCGGTGGTTGAGAACAAGACTCAAATAGTACCCAAACGGTGATGGTGATATGCTACGAATAGTAATGAATGATCTTCGACATGCGACCTAAATCAATGTGATATATATTGTTATCGGTGATTCAAACTCGGTGTGTGAATGACGTGTGTTATTATACAGTGTTATCGATCTCGGGTGTTTAATATCCAAAATAACTTAACATAGTTATTTTATACTCTTGATACGAAGTCGTTGTCATTAAACGTTTTATTATCCGTTGTCGTCATAACGTTAATAAAATATTTATTTTAAATATTTAGTTAGTAAAATCATTTAAATTATATTTAATATATGAAAAGTATATATTATGAAAGTATATATATTATATATGTAAAAATATAAAATGTTTGAAGTAAAAATATTATTACTAAGTTCTATCCCTTTACTTTACAAAAATTACAATTTATACCCTTGGGTTAAAAATATTTACACTTTTAGTCCAAAACATTTCTTTTACACTTTATACCTTAAGTTTCGAATATTTACAGTTTCTACCCTCTAAGTTTATTTAAAATTCACAATTTTATTTTTAATCCGAAGGTTTCATGAGTTTTACGCTTTTGGTCCTTTAACAAAAATACTTTGCAAAAATAGTCTAAAGTTAAGTTTTCGAAAGTTAACTTTTATTTTTAAAACTTATCATAGTTAATCTTATAAAAAGTTTATAAAAGTCAGTTTTTATAATTTAAAACACTTCGAAAATTTTGTTAAACTTAAACCGAAATTTTATTTCGAAAATACATGGGCTCGTTAGCCCATTATAGGCCCAAAACCATGTTTTTATGTTTTATAGAAAACAGTCGAGGGAGTCTAGCTTTGCCTTGTTTTAACATAGTGTTCGACCTTATTTTTCTTGCATGATTTGCTATCTTGGTTAAGCTCGGTGTAAAGAAACAGGTGGTCGAAAAATATATATGTGTTGCACGTTTAGAAAATAAAATAAAGAGCCATTTCTATTGGTGTCGAGCGTGCTTAGAAATATTTTAGTTTGTGTTTTTTAAGGTATTTTTGTACGTGACATGCATGCAAAACGATAATAATGAAAGAAAAGAAAACAAGATCGAGTAAACTTACAACACCAAAGAGGTGGTGAAGTGGTCGAGTGGTACGAGAGGAAAGGACACGAACAATGCTTGGATAACCCGTATGATATAATTACACACGTTCAAAAATATATAACCCAATATACTTATATTCGATCCAAAGATTCTTGTGCTCTTCTTGAGTTTCGATAGTAGCAAGAAAGAAAGTAAGTGTTTGTGAGTTTTGAGAGTGTGATGAAGTTAAGTGAATAGTGAGGTATTTATAGGAAGAACAAGTGAGTTTAAGTGTGGATCATGTTTCACATGTTCATAATGTGCCAATCGAATGGAAGCAAGTTTGTCTAGTCTTCATGTGTGGTCATGTCGAGTTCATGAGGCTATCATGATATTTTGGATTAGTTTAGGACTAAGCAATAGAGTTTGTAAGAGAACATGTGACTATTAGTACATGCTAGTCGAATAAATTAAGAAAGGGGAGGGGAAAAGATGCTTTGTTTGTGGATAATGAAACATGAGAACCTTTGGACATTAGTGTTAGGAAAAAGGGTTTTAGAAACATAGATTTGTTTAATGACTTAAGTTAGGGTGGCTAAGTGTTGGTGTTGGTTTAAGCTTGTACGCAAGGAAGAAAAGAAGAAAAAGAAAGTGAAAGTGTGGGTTGTGTTGGGTCTTGGTCACTCTTACACGCAAAGAAGAAAGGGAATGTGGGTATGTGAGATTGTGTTGGGTCGACAATCTATTAGTGTCGAGTGATAAGGAACCAAACCAAAAGAAATGTTGAGTTGTGTGTTTGTGTCGAGTCGAACAAGGACCAAAATGAAAGAAAACAAATTGATATGGAGTGTTTGTGTTCGGTGTTGGGTCTGTTGGGTGTCGAACAGGATCAAAGAAACAGAAATAAATATTGTACTTGTGGTTTGAGTTGGGGTCGAGTTCGATTCGAGTAAGAGTCACAAAAGAAAATATGTAAGTGAAAATTTTATAAATTTTGGTTTTATTTATGGGCTAGAGTAGTAGCAGTGGCCCAAGAAAGAAAAGAAAAGATGGGTGGTTGGGCTTGGCGTAGTCGTGGCCCAAAGAGAAAAAGAAAAAGGAAACGAGCTGGGCTTGTGAAACTCTCGGCCCATTCGAAAAGAAAGAAGAGAACATAATGGGCTCGTGAGGTGTTTGTCGGCCCAATCCAAAAGAAATAGAAAGATAAGTATATAAGTGGGCTCGTGTTCGGGTGATAACGTATTGGTGTTGGCCCGGTGATAAATATGTATACGGAAATTCATTGGTGATACTTTCACGTAAATATACTTGTATATATTTATCGTATAGTTATAGTTCTTATATATATATACATCACATGTCAAGGTGTTAATATTTAGGTGTCGCTTCGCAAGTAGGAGTCATTCGTATTAAACTTGTTGGGTGATGCCCAAGAGTGACAAACGGTGATACCGGGTGACTATCTCATGCATTGGGTGATATCCATGCATCGGGTGATATTCAAAAGTAACTATCGGTGACACGGGTCATATATTTATATCAAAAAAATAAATTGGCCCGCAAAAATGGCTTTGTTATCATGTGTTTAAAATAAATCGGTGTTTAGCATTAATAAATGACATAGGAAATTACGAGGTATTACATTAAGCGTTGAGGGTATGGAATTCTAGGTTTGTAGGGTTTAGGTACTGGTGTTTCAGGAGTTGTGGTTTCCCTTCGAGGAACAGGTTCATCCTCTTCTTCGTCATCAGTGAAAACTTCAACAGGTTGTTGAGTTTGACTAGGATCGATTGGTGGATCATAAGAAGTACCATTTCTTGTGGTAATAGCATTCACATGCTCATGTCGAGCTTGCAGTGGTTGATAAGGTTTGTTTTTAGGATTAGGCTGAGTGTTACTAGGAAGGGATCCAGAAGCTCGACCTGATTGCTTTTCAGCAAATCTGTCGAATTTGGCTTCCAAATTTTGCATTGAGGCTTGGTGATTTCTAGCAGCAGATTCAACTTTATCTTTTAAGTCCATGAGTTGATCTTTCNACTTCAACAGGTTGTTGAGTTTGACTAGGATCGATTGGTGGATCATAAGAAGTACCATTTCTTGTGGTAATAGCATTCACATGCTCATGTCGAGCTTGCAGTGGTTGATAAGGTTTGTTTTTAGGATTAGGCTGAGTGTTACTAGGAAGGGATCCAGAAGCTCGACCTGATTGCTTTTCAGCAAATCTGTCGAATTTGGCTTCCAAATTTTGCCTTGAGGCTTGGTGATTTCTAGCAGCAGATTCAACTTTATCTTTTAAGTCCATGAGTTGATCTTTCAAAATAATGTTTGTTGATTTTTGTGCTTTAATAAAATCATTCAGTTGAGTTTGAACGTCTAGTTTTTCATCAGTGTTTGTTTGTTTGTAAGGCTCTCGATTATATTCGTTTTTCGTACTAGGTCTCCATCGTTCACGTTCACGATAGTTCTCATAGTAACGGGTGCGTCTAAAGGTGTTCATAAATTTAGCTTCTTCTTCACGTGACATAGGTGTGTCATCATCACTGCAATTTGCGGTAGCATGGTTTCCGCCACAATGATTACAACTTTTACGTTGTTCTTTTATCTCTTTGTATTGAGCATCCATTTTAATTGCCATGGCATCTATTCTTGCCATAATTTTATTAGTATCAGAATTACTACTGCCTTCATCAGCGAAAGCAACAGTTTTACGAAGAGAAGTTTTTGGTTTTTGTTCTTTTGCCCATTATAGTTTAAGACGTTGTCTTCAAGGAGTTGATACACTTAATTTGGTGTTTTATAGAGGAATATACCACCGGCCGCAGCGTTTAAAGCTTCTTGAGTTATTTCATCAAGACCGTGGTAAAAGATTTTGATTATATTGCCTTTTGTCAGGCCATGTCCATGACAGTTTCTTAGTAATTCTTTCATTCGAAGCCAGGCTTCAGTGAGATGTTCACGTTCGTGTTGTGAGAATCCTCGGATTTCTCCGAGAAGTTTATCAAATAGAGCTGGAGGAAAATATCTACTAACGAAAGCAGTACGAAGTTCGTCCCATGATTCAATGGTTCCTTCATCGAGTTCATCAAGCCATGTTTTAGCTTCTCCCGTTAAAGATAGAGGAAACATCATGAGTCTTACCGCTTTAGTTTTGGTAGCTCCGTATTTGAACATATCGCATACGCTTTGGAATTCATGAATGTATTTGTGAGGATTAGTTTTAATTCGGCCATCAAATTGGTTTCCCTTGACAAGAGTCAGGTGGTTTCCTTTGATTGCAAATTCGTTTGCAGTTTCAGGAATGGTAATAGCTGGTCCAGGGGTAGGTGCAACGATACGATCGTTGGCCCACATTGGTTCATTGTCAGCGTCATCCATTGGATCGTAAATTTAGATTAATTTGATGTAAAATCTAAAGTTTGAGATATCGTCAACAGGTGTGTGGTGAACACGAGGTTGTTCGGGTCTTTCGTCTTTTTGAGAAAAAGGAACTCTTTTGTTATTACGTTTTCTTTTGTTTAAAGTTCTTTCAAGTTCTGATAGAGGTGAAATGGGCTCAGTTTCAGCTGAACGAGGCATTCAAGGATAGAGAGCGAAATTTAAATCAGTTTGACAAATTTCGTTTTCTGAGTAAGTGAGTGCGGCGTACACNAACACGAGGTTGTTCGGGTCTTTCGTCTTTTTGAGAAAAAGGAACTCTTTTGTTATTACGTTTTCTTTTGTTTAAAGTTCTTTCAAGTTCTGATAGAGGTGAAATGGGCTCAGTTTCAGCTGAACGAGGCATTCAAGGATAGAGAGCGAAATTTAAATCAGTTTGACAAATTTCGTTTTCTGAGTAAGTGAGTGCGGCGTACACTGAATAGTGTGCGGCGTACTTGTGTGAAATGGCAATGTGCGGCGTACTTGGATACAAGTACGGCGGTGTTATTTTTACCGAGAAGATTAATCTCAAAAGATGGTGAAAAAGATGATTCTTTTTGGTTTTTATGAAAAGGTTTGTGAATTTTAACAAAAACGTTACAGATTGAAGTAAGTGCGTCGTACTTGGTGACAAGTACGGAGGTATGTGTGTGCTCTGTGTATAAGTGCGGTGCACAAGTGTGTTTGTGCGGCGTGCTTTCTGCAACAGAAGAAACAGAGTGATCTGGTTTTGAAGAATTTTTTTGTATTTGTTTGCTAATTTTACTTCGAAAATACTTAAGGAACAGATTTAAGTCCCCGGCAGCGGCGCCAAAAACTTTGATGTGTAAGGAAAGCTTTAAATTTATAATACTAGTTTCACCGATTTTAATAAACCAAACACACGGGTAAAGTATAACCCCCGTTGGTAGTATTAGATTAAGGTCAGACCAGGTCGTATCCACAGGGACTTAGTTCGTTCGGATTAAGTATGATAATTAGTAAAACAAGACAAGTAACGACTATAGAAATATGAGGAATTCAAATATTAAAACAAATGATTGCTTGGATAGCTTAGATAATCTAGTGACAATGCTTATGCTTGATCTCAGTTTGATAAAGGAGCACAACTTATAAGAAAGCTATTTTCGTCAAAAGAGCAATTTCATAACTCGTAGGTTCAAGTCAAGATTCATATATACCCATTAAGTGATTTCTCTCGAAATAGTATTTCATTTCAAGTCTAGATTATTATTGATTCTTCTAAGTGGATTTCTCCTTTCAAAGACTAGTAACGCAGACAAGTTTCTAGAATTGCGTTTAACACGTTGGTTCTTTCGACCTATCCCAACATATTATATTCAACCAGTTTTAATAAATAAACGTAATAAGATTAGAGATGAAATAGTTCACAATATAAACTTGAAATTGGTAGAGATCAAAACATAATCATAAATCGCTCTATTATATTCACATATCCAAGCAATCACAAGAGGTTTAGCCTCTCATGGCTAGTGAGTTCATAATAACAGAAGTGAGTAAATAGTAAACAAGAGACATACAAATTGGATTGATCAAATGATTACACAAGTGTCACAAGTAACCAAGAATTCGACACCAACAAGTACTTAACACCCCTTGTTCTGATTCGTTCACCCCTGCAACTGGCTCTGGATCACGCATTACTTCGATCTTAACTTAGTGGAAATTGGTTATAGAGTGGAGAGTTCAAATGCTTGCAAATGAGCTCTATTTATAGGCATTCTGATATGCGAAGTACGGCGCACATGCTTTATGAGTGCGGCGCACTTTCTTATTTTCTTGGCGCCAAAGCTTAATAAATGCAGGGAAAGTACGGCGCACTTTATTTGTAAGACCGTCACACTTTTATTTAATATTATATATTGACTTCCTTTGACCGAGAGGTAAGTGCGGCGCACTTGACTGGAAAACCCGCGCACTTGGCTTGCATGAAAAGCTAATCATGGAAGACTTCTTATTTATTTACTTCAAGTGGCGAAATAGTAGGTTTTGTGATGTATCATGCTCAGATCATCCGAGAGTGAACCTGCATTCATTTTATGCTATTAATTACCAAAAGTTCACATCAAATGATCATAAAACATATAATATAATGCTCAAGGAATATGTATAATTAGAGCGTTATCAGTGCCTAAAGCTTTATTTTTTTTCCCAACGATGTCTACAGTTTTCATTTGGGGTACTAAATCCAATCATTCTGAATTTGAGACTGAGAATTATGGCAAGTTGATACATCTATCACCAATTAGGAAAATTCAGTCATTATTTTTACTCAAGTAATAATTAAGAACTTACATACTTCCCAGGCTTTGACACCGATTTTATTCAAGTACGCTGCAAATATTCGTGTAGACATGCACTCTCCAAAGGAGACTATGTAGTCCCTTTGACGTGGACTCAACTCTTTCATTACAGCAAGCCCCCTTCAGTAGTTCCTCTAATACGTTTAGGTGGTCTGCAAAACATCTCTCACATGATAAGAAACCATATAAAGGTATAAGCGAATAAACAAAAAAATTAGTCCTAATGAGCCAGCAACTTGAACAAAATAAAGAAGCAATAATGACTAATGAATGTTTATCTGTAATGAGTAATTTGTCCAATCCAAGCTCATCGATTGTCCTGAGTATATACACCAACGCTCAATCAACATACACCAAAGTCTAAAAACTTTTACAATATATATTATAAATACCAATGATTGGGTTTTTCAGCTGTAATGAAGTTCTTTTTTTCACATGTAATGAAGTTCTTTGATGAAGCTCAACTCTTCAATTTCAGAAACTTTGGCACAACAACTTGAAGCCAGTTCTCCAGCCTATATATGTTAGATAATAAAAGCCCGTAAGTCTTGCCCGTTTGTTTATTGGTTTAGGAGTTCTAATATACACAACACGCATATGACATTAACCTTCTTAAACAAAAAAACTTAAATATCAATTGAAATAAAGAAAATAACATTTTCACGTACCAATATCAGCTTGTTAGTCGTTTTGCCTATTGCAGATAAAACAATCATAGGACGCTATTCCGAAAAACTTAGTATAAGCTCAGCCACTTCCTCCAGCGCAAAATCAAATTTTTACAAACTCAAGCATCTACAGAAAATGTTAACCATGTTAATCATAGGGTTATGTATCCTAAGTATGTATGTTGAGAAGGCAACAACAGGCTTAATGAACGGCAATGCTAGTAATTCTCTTCCTCATATACCACATATTGTATGATTTGTATTGAATCATATCCAATTATTAAAAAGATAAATTCATGTTAGATACCTTAAAGTTAAGAAAGATCAAAACAAACGCATGTATTGAGCAAATAACAAAAACCGGAAGCACATGTATCCTCTCATTTCAAACCTGCATAACCAAAGCAAGACATAAACTAAGTCCAAAAATCCTAACAAAAATCAAAACTTTTTCAGTAACCCAACAAAGTAGTAATTACCCACAATTAAAAAAAGAAAAAGCTCCGTTGCACTTAGAACTCGACATTCAAACCCACAATTAAAACCCAAACCTTCATATGGACTTCCGGCCCTTACGCGACGCAAGATCATCGGCCACAAACGATGCAGCAGCCGCCTCCTTCTGTAACGCATCACACCTTACATCGATTGTGGCCTCAGTAACTGATTTTGAAAGTTAGGAACAGATCTAAGAATCTGTTGTGTGTGTTTTTTTGATAAGGAGGCTCGAGAATTCTGGAAATTTATGGAAACTATACCACCGATGTCAAATCTCGAATGATTGGAATTGTGACACATGGGCTTAATAATGGATAAGCTGACATGGTCCAAAATAAGCCCCCCCCCAAAACCACCAAAAAAAAAAAAAAAAAAACCCGGAAGTGGCACCATACACGACGTCGTATGATTCCATCTATAATATATATAGTAATATATCACAAGAATCCCAAGTCTAGTTTCAACTTTCAGGTCGTATTTCACAAGGCCAATATATGTTATTTGTTGTTTTCTTTACATCCTTCACTCGTAATCTCAATTGAGTGTGTGATCTTATTTTAAATAACCAACCAAAAAGTTTGTGTTTAAATGGTACCTCATGTTGTGTGAGAAGTTCTCTAACTAAATGATTGTGAATTCAAATCTTACTTTTAACATGTGAGATAGATTTATTGTAAAAAACTATAAATATTGTGATATAGTACAAAAAATGTTTTTTTTTTTTAATAAATAATAATTATTTAAAAAGCCAAAAATAAAGGTAACAATTAATGAAAAATGTACGTGGCACCATTAATTAGGCAGTCATCTTTAATTTAAGAAACAATAATTGTAGTAAATTCTTTTTGGTAAAAAAAAACAGTCAGACAAAAGCGAGGTGAATCCGGAACAAGAAAAAAAGGTACTCATACTAGAATCTCTTTCAAAGACATTGAAAGTGAATATATGTGCCACACACACACAAACACAAACACAAACTCAAACACAAAAACACAAACTGTGTCTTAGAAAAAGAAAGAAGTAAACAACCAACTTAAACCTTTTTTCACCTTTTTCAATGTCAAAAAATCCCATTTTTCCCTCTTCATTTCGAAACCCATTTCCACTGAAACCCTAACTAAAATCTGTCAGATCTGTAACAACAGCAGCATTCATATCTTCTAATAATAATGTCTGGTAATAGGATTAGTAGTAGTTATAGTGGTGGTGGTCTAGTTGATCCAAGCAATCTGCATCTTAAAAAAGAGCTAACCAAAGCTGCCCGTGCTCTTCGAGATCCCGGTACCACTTCTTCGTGGCGTTCGCCTTTAACTTCTGCGAGATCCAACACTGCTGTTGCTTTGTTAGCTCCATCTGGTTCATTTTCTGTTACTAATAGTACTAGTGCTAATCATTATAATCATCATTATAGATTAGAACAAACTGCTGATAACAGTAATCATATTAGTACTAGTAGTAATGCGAATGCGAATGTGAATGTGAATGCTAGTGGTAGTAGTAATAATAATTATTTAAGTAATATTTTGAATGGGAGTAATAATAGGAGTAAAGAGAAGAAGGTGTTTCTGTATAACTGGAGGACTCAAAGATCCGAGAGCGAAAGGAGTGCATCTGTGACGGGGCATCAGAAAATGAGCATCGGTGATGGGGAGGAGAGTGTTGATGATAGTTTGAGTGATGCGCGAAATGATGGTAATGTGGTCACGCCGCCGGTTAGGAAAGTGGGGGTGGTGAAGAAGAAGACCAAGAGAGGGATGCATTCGTCTGCTGCGTTGAAGGGACTTCAGTTGCAGAGGCAGATGAATAATATGGTGGATCAGTATGATGATGTTAATTCGGATGATGTTGTGGTGAAAGGGACTTCTGTGACGTCGCCTTTGTTGTCTAGGATTAGAGCGTCTAAGTTGTTGGGAGGTGGTAGTAAGAAAGATGATTCGTCTTATTGTTATAGCACCCCGGCTTTGTCTACTAGTTCGTTTAATAAATATTGGGTTGGGAATCCGAGTACAGTTGGATCGTGGGATTGTGCAACAGGGTCTTTGAACGATGGGGATGATGGTGATGATGATGATGATGATCAGTTGGATTTACCTGGACGTCAAGGATGTGGGATTCCTTGTTACTGGTCATCCTCTAAACGAAGTACCCCGAAACGTGGTGGTGTTTGTGGTAGTTGTTATTCACCATCATTTTCTGATACTTTAAGGAGAAAAGGAAGCAGTATGCTTTGTGGGAGTCAAAGCAGTTATCATAGGCGACACAGCGGATCAGCAGTCGGTGCTTACAAGAAGAAGAAGAGGCACATCCACAAAATGTCACAGGGTCTTGTTCCGTTACTGACAAATGGCACTGAAAGCAGAGATCGTTCATCTATTGGGACAGATGACGAGCTTTCAACTAACTATGGAGAGATTGATTTGGAAGCTTTGAGTCGATTAGATGGAAGAAGATGGTCAACAAGCTACAAAAGTCAAGAAGGGTTGGAGCTCGTTGCTATAAATGGGGAAATAGATGGTGGTTCTCCTTCATCTCTTGATAATATTAATTGTTACAGCTATAAATTTAAGCCAATGTTCTTTGAAGATATAGTTGGTCAAAATGTAGTTGTCCAGTCCCTTGTGAATTCCATAATTAAGGGACGAATTGCTCCGATCTATCTATTTCAAGGTCCTCGTGGCACTGGGAAAACATCAACGGCTAGAATTTTTGCTGCAGCTTTGAATTGCCTTGCCACCGGAGACACGAGACCTTGTGGGATTTGCAGGGAATGCGCTGAGTATATTTCGGGCAAGAGTGGTGTCATTACTGAAATGGACGGGTCCAATAAGAAGGGGATTGATAAAGCTAAATATTTAATAAAGAAATTGCAGATGGGCCCTGCATCGAACTTCATAAGGCACGAGGTTTACGTTATTGATGAGTGCCATTTGTTACCATCTAAGTTGTGGTTAGCATTCCAAAAGTTTCTTGAAGAACCACCACCAAGTGTCGTGTTCATTTTTATAACTACTGATCTTGACAATGTTCCACGTGCTGTGTTGTCGCGGTGTCAAAAGTATCTTTTTAACAAAATTAAAGATAGTGACATAGTTGATAGGTTGAGAAAGATTTCAGAGGAAGAGAATTTGGATGTTGACTCTGATGCATTAGATCTGATTGCTCTGAACGTAGAGGGTTCACTTCGTGATGCAGAAACTATGTTGGATCAGTTGAGTCTCTTAGGAAAAAGAGTCACCACTGATCTCGTGAATGAACTTGTGAGTTTCTAGCAATTCCCTAGCTGTAAATAAAGTTGAATTTTTTAGACTTTTAAGTTCATTTTCTTGCGTTTTAATTTTTGAGGTAACTGTAGGTGGGAGTCGTCTCCGACGATAAGTTGATGGAACTTCTGGAGTTGGCAATGTCATCAAACACAGCAGATACAGTGAAAAGAGCGAGAGAGCTAATGGATTTAGGAATCGACCCTATGGTTTTGATGTCCCAGATGGCTACACTGATTATGGATATCATTGCTGGAACATACCAAGTTGTTGAAGCCAGCTATGGTGACTCGGTATTTAATGGTAGAAACTGTAAGTTCTTTTGTACTTCTCAATTAAAAAAGTTTTGTTGTAAGAACAAAAAATCAGTTATCTCACTTAGAAGTGACTTCTCGACTTTGATGCACGTGATCCTGCCACTTTGCCAAAATAGGAACCCAATTGCTTTGGCAATATTGAGCCTCTATGAATGAGTATATTTAGGTCGTGATTCATCTAAAACATTAAATAAGAATATTGTAAAGCTTGAAAGGGGAATGGTCATATCGGTTAAACGTGTTGAAAAGTCACCCAATGTCTGTTTTCTATGCATACAACGTCCTAAGTTATTTTGCTGGACAACATAGACTAGTATTGTAATATTAGTGTTTTTAATCATAATTATGTATAAAACTAGAAACTGACCTCTGACTTGCACGAGCTCTACTCTCTGTTTTCCTTTCCGTACTAAGGATTGAACAAACCATAACTAAACAAATGATCTTTCATGTCATGGTCCTAAATCTTCATTGCACATAAATCCTTGATTAATTTTTAATCCTTTGTGGACTATGTCATCATAACTATGATCTTTTTGGGACTCTTTTGGAAAGATTAGAGGATATATAAAAAAAATTTGAAGAAAAATCGCTAACATGCAAGGGTATCTTTTTATATATGTTAGCTTGTAAAACAGATCGTTCCTTCCAGATGACATGTTGCTTACAGTTTGTAGGTTGTCCTAATTTGTTTACATCTCGTTCATTTAATGAATATGTGTTCAGGGGTTTATTTCAATCACACTGCTCTCCCCACTAATGTGATCTGTGCCGATTTTGAATGCTCACATTACATATAACAAAACCTATGCACTCAAAACCATAACTACATTAGTGCTCAGCACTTTTATTGCAATACATTGGAAAAAAAGTTCCCTAATCATATTTTTGACAAAAAATGATTCATATGCAACATCACACCCAAACCACTTTTTTAGAAATACCACAAACATTACTCATATTCTACAAAATCATTATGTTTCAGAAGTATAATTCAATACCACAAACCACTCTTTTAGAAATACCACAAACTTTAGGATAGTACTTGAGTGTCATTTGCCTTATCATTCTTAGGTTTCCTCTAGCAAGCGTCTCTGATAATGGTAAATAAGGCATGTTCATGGTTTGAGTGAAACCGAAAAACCAGCGAAACTGAAGCAATCTGGCCGGTTTTGCCCTCCATGCATCAAACAATTATGATCCAGACTGTCAAAAGTAGCCGTCGAATCAATTTTGGTCAGTTAGGACTTAGGAACACTGATTCAGCTTTTTACAGGCAGACCAAAGTCAACTTCACGCACCCCTGTTTAAACCACTGATATGGCATTTGATGTTATTGACTTATTTCAATTACAATGTGGAGATTTCAGAAGTTGGAACACTTGGGTAGTTCAAAAGGCCAATTAAGATTATTTTCTTAGTCCTATTTATCCACCATCCCAGATACAATATCTTGAGTACCTATTATGGCGAGCACATGCACGATGCTTGGAAATAACGAAGTATGAATGTATGATAAATAACCTTCTAGCACACATATACCTTTTTGAATAATTGCATCCATTTTTCACGTGGAGATGAGCTGATATATTGGCAAATTACATGGCAACTGTATTCCCTTTTAACAGCAAGCGTTCAATTAGTACTTTAACCTCCCAAAATCTGAATTACATGAAATAATAAAGTGTATCATTAAACAACTCCTAATAGTCAGAATATTATAACTGAAACTACCAATGGGCCTTTGGTTTGGCAGTACCTGTGAGATTGGCTTAACCAAGTGGTTGTGGGTTCAAGTCCCAGGTGGGTTAAGTGTGACAATGTATTTAGTGTAGCTAGTGGGCTAGTTCTGTGAGAATGTATCTAATGTAGTGAGTTTGTTAGTTTGCCTTTCAAGTTCCACTTGTTTACTATAACGTATGCTTGAATGCTTAAGCGTTGTACTTGCAGATTCTAGATAGTTTCTTACTAGTGTTTATTCTAAATAAAAGGAATGCTCTAGTATTGATTACATGTGTTTAATCCTTCTATCCTTCATTACTGAACCTTATCGATAAAGTTTTCAGTGAACCTTAATAAAAAATAGAATAGGAGTATATAGAGAGCAGGGGGCACCGTTTTCTATTTCGCTGATGGAAGAACTAGTCAAATACTTGAGACAATGCCTTCTTATCTCTAATTTATCGTATGGCTTCAATTGAGTAACATTCACAGAAGTATAGCTCTTATACAAGCTCTTTAAATGCTAAATGTATCTTGCGTTATCTGCTTATGTCTAACTGATTCATCAAGCTTAATTCTTGAATTCAGTGCTAACTATTGCTATAAATGTTTGTTCTCCAGTGACAGAAGCTGAGCTGGAGAGGTTAAAGCATGCATTGAAACTTCTTTCTGAAGCTGAGAAACAATTAAGATTCTCCACTGAACGGTCAACATGGTTCACTGCATTCCTTTTACAGCTTGGCTCCGTCCCATCAACGGATCCCACTCCTTCAGGAAGCAGTAGAAGACAAAGCTCGCGGACTACTGATGATGAGCCATCTGCAACTTTTAAAGATATTTATTTCCAAAAACAGAAAGCAGATTCTCAGTATACACCCCAAAAGTCTACTCCCATGTACCCCCCTAAACCAAATTTTAGAGAATCAACTAGCCCAGAAGATGCACTACTACCAATGAGGCAACTCATTAATGGGGATGGTCCATCTGTCTCACAGGATGATGCCACTGTTGGAAATACTGTACCAAAACGAACTAATTCAAACATATTAGATGATATCTGGGTTCGGTGCATTGAGAAGTGCCATTCTAAAACGTTGAGGCAGCTGCTACATACTTACGGGAATCTTGTGTCTATTTCTGATGATAAAGGTAATGATAGGTTTTCAGTGATTTAGCTCATATTATGAAAACATGTTTAAATATTTGATCATGTAGGCTGCTAAATCTCGGGTCTAACATTCTTGTCTTTCAGGTACTCTTGTTGCTTATATCGTCTTCAGAAATAAAGACATAAAAAGCAGGGTTGAAAGGTTTCTTAGCAGTATCACAAACTCATTTGAGACTGTTCTTCATCGCAATATAGAGGTTAAAATAATATTACTATCAAATGACGAGACTACACCAGATAGCGGGGAACCAGATGTACCAGCAAATGGTTTGACTCAGAAGCAGATTGGAATGGATGATTGTTCCATTTCACATAGAGAACCATTAATGGTATCTGGATCCCCACTAGTTTCCACAGAAGGGAGTGCATTAAAAGGGAAAAAGAGTGGGAATCCAGTTCAAAGAATAGAATCAATCATACATGAGCAAAGGTTGGAAACTGCTTGGTTGCAAACTGCAGAAAAAGGGACTCCTGGATCATTAAATCGATTAAAACCCGAGAGGAATCAAGTGTTGCCTCAAGATGCCAGTGGTCAAATGGTGTCAATCGATCCATCACAGCAGCAATGGGAAGATGAGTTGACCCGTGAACTCAATCTTTTGAAGATGAATGAAAGGAAGGCGATTTCAAAGGAATATATTGGCAATCAGTATCCTAAAACACCAAGCTTGCACGATAGTAAGAGCAGGTGAGTGGTCACAGTTTGTCCTTTTTTAACATAATAAGAAAGTACTTTTGGTCGATTTATTCTTTTAGGAACGGCTTTTCAAAATTAGCGTTTAAAGACCTATGTTTCAATCTTAAAAATAAATTCTTATTTTGATAGTACGTTCCTAAAACAGAAATCAACTTAGTGCGTTCCATTAACATGTAATGTGTACCCTTATGCTTGATAAAAAATTATTTGGATCTCACGCTTGAACAAAAAACTTGATACAACCTTATGCAAAGATTGCTAAAATTGCTTCAATTTTGTTTATACAGGGGATACGAATCTGGATCAGGAGGTGGTGGCTGCTTCTGTTTTAACAAACCTAGGCAGAACCGCAGGGGAAAGGTAAATTCTTATAGCTAGACGTGAGTTAAAGTTGGGTAAGTTTGCACGGGCCAGTTCGGTTGACCAAAACACTCTCTGCCTAAATTTTTTTTATAGTTAATTAGCATGTCAAATACGATTCAAACAAAATGATCAAAGAGGCTTTATGCAATTAAAATCACTTCAGATAACTTTTAGCTGTTTGACCCATTTCTTGCTATGCTCCAATTATTTTATCTGCTGAAACTCAGAGATCACAGATCACACATCATTTGAATTGGCCTGTTCATAAGTAGATGGGTGATTCTGTCACATCCACAGAAAACTCTCTCGGCATCGTATGAAATCTTAAAAGGAGTAGAATGTGTGCGCCGATTCTCTTTGTAATTTATAAACGTTAGTGACATTAGTTTATATTATTCTAAACAGATGAAACCTGGAACCCCAGTTGGTCCACGTAGAGCGAGATTTTCATTGTTCGGGGAGTGTGGAAAAGGAAGGACAGACAGATCTAGAAGGTGATATATACAATCAAAATTGAAGCTCATTTATGTTCAAAGTATTTCCTAATTTATTGTTCTTTGTAGTTGTTATTGGAGATACATGTAAAGTTTCTAACAACTCGTATATTTGCATTTGTCCATTTTTTTTTATGGAAGCAATAAAGGTGAAGAGGGACCATTCTTTCTTCCCTTGTGTTTCATTTTACACGCTTGCATTTAGTGATATATTTTCTAGTCTTTTTTCCAATAAATGACATACTTTTGCAGTTGTCCTCTTATAGTTGCAATTACTTTTGCAGATATGAGATATTAAAAGATGTTCTTATCTCTTGTTTGTGTCATTTTGTACCCATGATCTTAGTATTCTGATATAGCTTACTACTACACTGTCAACCATTTGTTGGTGTCAATGTTTCATACCTTTCAATCAGTAAGAACGCTTATCCTTAGAGAGCACGGTATAGGGTACCGTTACCCGCCATTTGCCAAATAAAAAGACCAGCGGTGCCACCATCCTGCATTGGGCTTGGCGCCATCAGTTCCATCGCCATTTCATCAGCGAGCGTTGTTGGTCTGTTTCCTCTTTCTTTTGTTTTTTTGTTTTTTGTTTTGTGATTGGGGTACTTTTGTGGTGTTTTTGTAAGATCAACAAGCACCAACAAGGGAGGGTATTTTAGTTACATCCACCAAGAGTTCTTGTTGGTCTGTTTCCTCTTTCTTTTGTTTTTTTGTTTTTTGTTTTGTGATTGGGGTACTTTTTGTGGTGTTTTTGTAAGATCAACAAGCACCAACAAGGGAGGGTATTTTAGTTACACCCACCAAGAGTTCCTGTAAAATGACTTCACATGTGTAGTGGTCCAGTCTTGTTGCATCATAATATCTCTTACTTCTTTCTTACCCTTCACAACTGATTGCAAAGTTTGTAAACATTTTGTGAATGTAGCATTTCCTTTTAGTTAGTGGGGTGTTATTAAAGAGTTGCTGAAATGACGCTAAGGTAGCACACAAGTAACATTTACTCCGGTTATTGGTCCATTCTTCACGTAACTCTTTATACCATAATTAATCAGTGAAATCCCTTTTATCATTTTGTTGTCTCAACTTTATAATGTTTTGGGGACATATTTTTATCAGTAAATAAGAAGAAACAAACTCTACTTCTATAATTCTATTTGTAAGCAACCAGGTCACGAATTGGATAATCATTATCTAATACTAACAAATATTTACCACCAAAACCAGAAACTCTATTAGTTTTCTTTCGTTATTACAAGTTACAAGGCATAATTACCGTACAAAACTATGAAATTACGATCATAGCATGCATCCATCGTACCATAAAACAACCACAAATTTATTAAACAGGCATTAGCTAGTTTAAGCAACAGCCTTCGTTGCTTTAATATCTTCACCAGATGTCCCGTGTTCCATAATATCAATAACCTTAGACTGCTTCTTTTCTTGAGCCATCTTCGGAACCTTGATCTTCAAAACCCCGTCTTCAAGGTGCGCTTTTATGTTCTCCAAATCCGCATTAGCCGGCAACTTAAATTGTCTCCAGAACTTGCCACTCGTTCTTTCGGCCCTGTGCCATTTGTCTCCGTCTGCTTCTTCCTCGGCCTTCTTCTCTCCGCTCACTTTCAAAACCCTGTTCTCTTCAACTTCTATCTTTATGTCTTCTCTTTTCATCCCGGGGACATCTAGAGATATCACGTGATGCATGGATGTCTCCTTCCAATCTGCACGTGCCAAGTTTATTGTTTCGAGGTTTTTAGCAAGATTGAATGGGTTTTGTTCGAGGATCTTGAATGGGTCATCGGATGGGATCATCATGTCCCATAAAGGTCTGTTGTATGGGATTAAAGCTTCGGTTTTTGTGGGTAACACGATCATCATCCATGCCATTGTTGTTAGCAATAGCATCATCATATGTTGCTTTGACATTGCCATTTTCAGTAGGTAGATTTAAAATGTAGGTTTTGCTAGCTCTTTGAATCAGAAACTATTGATGAACAAGTGTTATATATGTAGGAAATGGTGCAACTGTTTGAAACTTTGAAATCAATTTGTGGTTTAATGTTTGGATCGTTGGGTTTATATAGGCATTGTGGGAGGAGGTTACAGAGAAAAGAAGACTCTTTGAGGTTCGAGAAATTGCAAGAAAAGGAGGGTGGTCTCGAACTTTCAAGAAATCAAACAAACGTTTTAGTTTCATGATGACGTCAAGTTATGGTTGAATGACCATTCAAATAATGCCACTTCACCCATCAATTCACAAAACACGTCATCTCTCTCATATTTGAACTTGGGGTGCTAGTATGCCTTACCTTAGACTAGGGGTGGCAATCGAGTCGTGTCCGTGTTAATCTATTCGGGTTCGCGTGTTGGCGGGTTAGTATAACCTCCACCCAAACACGACCCATTTATTAATCGTGTCAAGAAACTCAACCCTAACCCACACCTGCATAACACGTGTAACCCATTTTTGACCCGTTTAACCTGTTTAAATAAATAGGTCAGATAGTGAATAAGGTTGGTGATTTGGTGATTTGTTGATTTAAATAGTTTAAATGCAAAAATGATATAAGCATTTAAAATATGATAAAAATAATAGACGAATAACTATACGATAGTTTTCTCAGTTATAAGCGTCAATTTCTATGATATATGAGGTATAATCGTAATTTAATTGTATTAAGTACATAACACAGTACATTTAATCCAAATCCAACATAAAAGACATGTTATATATATTTTATTTTTAGAGTCTTATATACTTAAACGGGTTCACGGGTTGACCTGTTTAATATTTACTCAACCCAAACACGACCCATTTATTAAACGGGTTAGACGGGTTGACCTGTTTTTGACCCAAACCTGTTTATCCTCAACCCAAACCTGTTTAACTTCGTGTCGGGTTCGTGTCGTTTATCGTGTCGTGTCGAGAATTGCCACCCCTACCTTAGACAAAAGGATTCTAATATGAAAACACCAAAACTAAAATAGATAACAGAACTTGGGGTGCTAGTATGCCTTACCTTAGACATGTCGTGTGGCTTTTATTTTTATAATTTTGTTTATATTAAAAAGTTACAAAACTAAAATAGATAACGAAAATATAAAGTTTAAAAATTCACAAAAAGTAAATTAACAGAATACATAAAACATAAACTGATATAAAACGATGTTGTACTGTAAATAAAAATAGGCCAGATGGTGGTGGAGAATATAGAAAGTGAATCAATGGGTATGCATAGTAGCAGCCTTCTAATACGTCCTTTACCAAGTGTTGTTTCTATTCCTCATGTTGTTAATCCAAGTGTGGTGCTGGATAAAGACGGTTTCCAAATGAGGGTAAGAATAAGAAGAAGGGTAAAACCAAGTCTATTAATGGTAATCAGTTTGTTGGTCCATCGGTTAAACATAATGTCAAATATGTTCCAAAGGCGGCAATGAGTGAACCTAAGAAGGGTAATACTTCTATGGGTAAAGCTTCTAATTCGTCATCTGTTGATACAAAAGTTGGGCGTTCCTTGTTTGGGTTCCTTCCTTCGTATCAATTGCTTGATATTGCTTGAGACCTGCGCACTAAGAAGGAAACAAACACCGTTAGGCTTATCGAGGGATTGTTTCCCCCGATTATCCTCCGGCGTGAGAGTAAGTAATCGTAGTTTTAAGGTTGTGAGAAGAGTTAGGATTGCTTTGTAAATCGTACCTTTGCGAGGGTTAGGGTTCCCTCTATTTATAGGCATGTAACCGATAAGGTTACTTGTTCCTTACTCTACGGCGTATCCACCGATATCGGATATCGCTAGTGAATATCTTCCTTATTTAGAAGATATCCTTTATCCGTTCCATAAATACGTTTTGGGCTTGGGCCTTATGGGCCAAAGCCATCCGGTTGGTAGTCCAACTGATATGAAGCTGGGCCGCGCGTAGCGGGCTTAAATATTTGTATTGTTTACTAATCGGGTCCGTGACCCAGTGTAGACTATACGTCATCATCATCTATGTTGAAGTCTACTGGCACTACCTCAAAGGAAGGTAATATTACTACATCTAATCCGTATGCTGCATTGGTGATGGATGAAGAAGATGATGAAGATCTTGTTGAAAATGTGCATGATGAATCGGCTAACTTATTTAATAATCCACATACCGGTAAAACTTCATCTTTCACGGTAGCTGCTGGTTAACTTGTTTTAGTTGATTGTTTGTCTTAAGTGCATCTTGTGTTCCTAGAGGCGTAAATGCTTATGGCATGCCATAAGTACTAGTTTTAGATGTTTATCAAGCTGTTTAGCTTGAGGTAAATATGGTATCTCAGCCATATTCCATTTGTACTTAAATTTTTCGGTTTTAATATTATTTACCGGGGTAACCCTTTACCCAAAAAAAAAATACGTCCTTTACCAATGATTTTATTTTATTTTTTTTTTAGTGATGCAAATACCACTTCTATACTACCCTCTAGCTTGTCCTTTACCAACTTATATGTTTTCTTGTCTTTTGTTCCGTACATTCATCTTATCAAAGTTTATAATAATTACCGGGTTTGGTTACTCCCGCCATCTTTTTTACAAATGACACCCCATTCTTTTTTATAAATTAAATTATAACAAATGGTGTCTCTGTGTATATGTGTGTGACTCCATAGGCTCACATGTGTCTAGCATACAATTATTTATTATGCCATGAGCATATTCCAACAGTATAGTCGGAGACTTTGTGATAGCTTTCCTAGGCTTTATCGTTTGGAGAGTAGAAAGGGAAAAGCGTGATGGATAAGGGTTCTTGGGTAAATGATGGGTGGTCTTGGGTTTCGACTCGCACTAGAAATATTAGAGGTAGAGTATGTAGGGAACTTGAAGAACTAATGGGTGTGTTGCAAAATGTTGTTGTTTCTAATAATTATAAGAACACATGGAGATGGTTGCTTGATGAAGATGGCGAGTTCAAGGTAAAAATGCTAACAAGATTGATCGAGGAGAAGTCTTTACACGTGGAGAGTGGCAGTCAAGAAACGAATTGGAATAAGTTGGTGCCTAAAAAAGTTAACATTTTCATTTGTAGGGCTCTATAAGGTAGACTTCCGGTACGTGAGGAACTTGATAGAAGAAATACCAACTTGGACTAGGTTCTTTGTCCATGGTGCAATAATAGTACTGTGAAATCATGCACGCATAGTTGATCACTTGTGATATAGCTATGAGTATGTGGGGTAAATTTTTTAGTTGGTGGAACGTTGGGAGTGTAAACTTTTTACTATTGACGAGTTTTTCTCATCATATGGAAACGTTAATGTTCCTAAGTTCGTCTCTCGTTTGTGGCAAGCGGTTGTGTGGACTACCGGATATTTCATTTGGAAAGAAAGAAATGCTCGTGTGTTCGTTAATAAAACTAGACGAGTACCCGTGCATAGCAACGAGATTTATAGCGACAGACGGTTTAGTGATAAAAAAAGTTTATGGGTTATAAACGAAAAATGATAAAAGTTTAAAGATTTGGGGATTAAATATAATATTTTGAAACCTGGGTCAACCCGGGTGGTTCTACTGGTTGAACCGTTCCGGTCAAAAAACGGGTTGATTTAAATCGGGTCAACCCGACGGGATCAAACACGATTGAAATTAAACCGGGTCAACCCACCGGGTTTGAAGCGTCCCGGGTCAACCCGGTTTTCGATGTGTATTAATAGTTTCCTTTTGAAATATATGTTTTCAACCTTTCTATTTTTAGTTTCAATTTTTTTGTTAAGATCGTTTTAGCTCGAGGTTTGTTAGACCTCATCTAGGGATTAAACAATAATAATGATTAATAACACGATACGCAGCGGAATTGGTGTATGCTTATTCATACACCTTTTATTTACCAAATTAAGACCAAAACGACCAAAAACTAACCATAAATGCCAAAGATATTGTGTTTTTGTGTTTGTGATCGTGCAGGTACGGATATTTCACAAAAGGACATAAAATCAAAGAAAACCGACAAAAACGAGCACGAGAATGGAAAGTGTCAAAAGCCGAAGCCGGGGAAGTCAAATAGTCAAAGTCAAGCTCACATAGTCAATCCAAGTCCCTCAAGATTCCAAGAATGACAAAAGAAGTCCCTGATGAAAGTTTGAAGAAAATGACAACAATGGTCCCTCATCTTTCAGAAGTAGTCATAAGAGGTCCCTTGAAGATGTTTTTGAAGAAAAGGCAAAGTCAACCCTTGAAGTTTCAACTATTGACAAGAAAAGCCCTTGGAATATGAGTTTGGAAAATTACAGAATTGGTCCCTTGGATTTTCAGCTTTACAACTTTGGTCCTTGAAAGTTTATTAAACCAAAACCTTTAATCCCTTAACCCATTTCATAAAACCAACCCAAAATAACAATAACCCATATCTCTTTCCAGCCCAAAATCCTCACCCTTGGCACAAACCCACTACCCGGCCTGCTATCCCTTGGTCAACCCCCATTAACCACTCGGTCAAACAATAATAAAAAAAACAACCCCGCCACTTTTACCCCCCTTTTCCCCTTTTACCCAGAATCCCCAATTCACCTAAGAACCCTAAAATAACCAAGCTCTAAATTCACCACAAGTAAGGGAAAATTGGTACAATTAAGTCACGATTCTAGAAGAACCTGACATGGCAGGCCTGCCATGTCAGCTATCCGTGTGAAATTTAGTGCCAATGATTGGGTAGAATTAATCCAAGGGCTGTGGATGCAAGGATTGGAGGCCAAGTTTGATCTGAGGGCTGAGAGAGACTCAAACAAACACAAATGCACCTGGGATTGCTGACATGGACTGCTAGAAGCTTCACCCAAGCTCACCCCATTCGACTATAAATACCCCCTTCATCTCACTCATTTGGTAGTAGATTTTTAGTAGAGTTATGCTGTCAAATTGTTATTGTATTTTCAGATTTCAAATAGTGTAATTTCTTTTTGTTAGGTCACCATATTAGTAAACACAAGTATTCAAATGAAAGAAATGAGATGAGAATTAGACTTGGTTGATTAAGATCAATATGAAAGATGAAAGAACAAGAGTTTTCTTAAGATATGAAATTAACCAACAAATGTAATGAGATACATGATGTCCTATTTATAGGAGAGGGATAGGGCAACACTCCCTTCCTTCCCTATCTTCTAAGTCGTGGGCTTTCAAGGCCCATTGGACATCTTATTAAACTTAAACATTAATCATACGAGTAACTAAATAACGTAGCTAAATAAGATAATACTAGCAACCTATTACATTTACTGAAATGACCGAGACTTGACTGATTAGTTGAAAACTATGATCCTAACAATCTCCCCCTAAGGATCGGTCATGAAGGATTGTTGAAGGATAGAAGTTCGTCACGGTCATCGAGGTTGCTTGACGTCTTTGTCTTTGGACTTTAACTGTTGACATTTGTAGCTTTAGACGTCTTCAAAATGATAGTAGTAGAAGTGATTCATCATTCTTTGTTCTTTGTCTTTGTTGATGTGAAAAATGATAGATGATGTTGTAATCCGCCATACGTCACTTTCGGTGTCTCCAATGAATTCGCTCCGTTCCGACATGCTCATACATCTTTGACTGTGTTGTAGTTATGCATTCGTAGCTCTTTGTCTTTGTTGTTGAAGATTCATGATTGTTGTCGTAGAATCTTTTCTTTAGACTGTGATGTTGCATCGAGCTTTCTTTGGCATTTGAGATGTATGTATGAGCATGTGGAAGTTGGTGTTCAAGATGGCATTTGTACCTGAAAAAAAAAACAGTTAGCAATAATACAACCGATACTTACAGGTTTGAACTAGAATTCGTCAACAGCATAGTGTGAAGACTCCTTCTAATTCGCGCCAAGGCCGTTCCTAATCGGATACCCCCTAAGGAGCTTACACGGACACAACTAAGTACACCCATGATTAGGTGAGTCGCTGGAGATCACCCCACGACTGTAGACCGTTTGAAGCCATCGTAAACACTAAGCGTAACCCACGAGGAATTACCGAAGTGACCTGCTGTCAGGGCTGTTTGATGTTGACCCTGGCAGGATTTCCGTTCAATCATTCGAGAAATACCTAAGTAAATCCCTCATGAACGTTCTGTGCAGATTGCTAAGATCTGCGAAGGACTCGATAATTTACAGTTGGTGTCCATTGATGTAGAACAACCAATGTAAGATTACTAAGTGTACCTAAGAGATCTGTGATGTATCTCGTGGCTCTAGACTCAATTAGTGCAACTTATGGTTTCCTATGCGGAGATTGGGGCAGGGTCTCCTGTTTCAATATCAACCAACTCTAAATAGAAGGTCGATAGATTACAACGGTTCCCTGTGAGAATGAAACAAGTATCTTTTGAGAGATACCCGAGTGGCT
>LBNU01006555.1:115975-156845 GCA_014162995.1 Artemisia annua | reverse complement strand
TTTTTTTTTTTTTTTTTTTTTTTTTTTTTTTTTTTTTTTTTGAGTTTAGGTGGAAGGTTAAAGCTGATGTGGCGTTGATGTGGCACTGAGTGAGCTTTAACCGAGGTGATGACACCTTGTGCTCTAAGTCATGAGACTACAAAGTATAACCATATTGAAAATGTTTTTGATGTTTATAGCATAGAGAAACGTCTTTTGTGAACTACTTTTTTCAACAAACTGAAGGGACAAAGTCGCTTACCATGCCATCTAGTTGATCTAATGGTGGGGGATTAACCTAAAGATTTTTAAAAGGAAACCTAAGTCCAGTAGTCTTTTTCCTCCTTTTTCTTTGTCTTTTTTGTTTTTTTTTTTTTATTCACTTTTTTATTTTTATTTTTTTTGCTATTTTTAATTTTAATACGTTTTTTAAATCAATGTTTTTTTTTTTTTTTTTTTTTTTTTTTTTTTTTTAATTTTTTAAAATTCCGTTTTTTTATTCACTTTTTTTCACTTTATTAGTTTTCGTCGCGATTTTGTCCGTTTTTCATATGTTTATTACGTTTTTTTCCGTTTTCATCGTTTTTCATCGCCGTTTTTGTAAGTTTTCGTCCGTTTTCATAGCGTTTTGTCGAGTTCCATAAGCGTTTTTCCGTCCTTTCATACATTTTTGTCCGTTTTTTAGACGTTTTCGTCAGTTTTTCATGACGTTTGCAGTTTTATACGTTTTAGACGTTTTTTTGTCCGTTTCATACGTTTTCGTCCAATTTTTTTTACGTTTTCGTACCTTTTTCTCCATTTCATACGTTTTCGGAGCAGTTTATACGTTTTCGACATTTTTGATCGGTTTTTCATACGTTTTCGTCTGTTTTCATCCGATTTTTTACGTGTTCGTCTGTTTTATTCCGATTTTTCGTTTACGTCTGTTTTCAGACGTTTTTTGTATGTTTAAAAAAAAAACATTATCATAACTCAACTTAACGCAACATTTTGTGCCCCACTTTTATCATAATTAAACAAAAAAAAATGAGTTAAAGCTTAACTTACCACACGGTGTGAAAGTTAAAGCTTAACTCACAAAAAAAATCACCTTCACACAGCGTTAAAGCTTTAACGCAAGGGTTTAACGTGGGTTTAACGCAGGGGACGGTGTGGGTAACGCAGCTTTAATGTGGAAATGTTAAGCTTTCTCTTGGTTCTTGAGTAATGATATCGAGTGCTCTTATGGGCAGATAACTTGAGTTTGTTTATCTGCTTTGAAATTAGAATTATAAATTTAAAACATGTAAAGTTGTAGTGAACTTGAGGGTCACGTGTCTTCTATGGGTTGTAATGATTTGTATTATACGGTAGTAGTTTGTGTTCATGATCTTGTTGTAATTGTGTAAATTTGAGTTCTTGATTTGATATAAAGTTTATGTTCATGATCTTGGTTCATGATTTGCGATTAAGATAATGATAAAAGATTTTGAAATGGGTTGCATTTGTGTTCATGATATTGGTTTCATGATTTGAGTTCTTGATTTGAGATGCAGCCTAGGTCTTTAATGTTATTTTCCACGTAGGATCAAATTAATGACGTGGAAAATAAAAATGGTATATTGGTAGTATTTACAAGTAACATCAAGTTTTGTTGGTGGTAATGGTATTAAACAAAGTATATTGGTGGTATTTAGAATTTTTGGAAAGTTCGTTGGCAATTTAAGCCATTAACCCTTAATTTAATGTGTATTATGAAACGTTTTGAGAAAGTGCCTGGATTAAAGGTTAACCTCAATAAGAGTAAGGTGTTTGGGGTATGAGTGTAGAGAAGTGAAGTTGAGGATATGGCGAGATGTATGAGATGTAGTGTGGGCGAATTCCATTAACATATTTGGGATTACCGATTGGGGTATGTATGAGAAGGAAAAATCTTGGAGACCGATTGTTGAAAAATTCAAAAAAAAGTCTAAGTCATAGTTTTAAAAGGTGCGCCTTGGCTCAAGGCTCAAGCTCTAGGGATTTTTTCGATCGAAGCTCCACACATGCAAAAGGCTCACAAAAGGCGCGGCGCCTTAGGCTTTAGAGCCTTGCGCCTATGCGCGCCTATGAGAAGTGACGAGTTTTGAATATATTTTTTTTTTCAAATTTAACATTCATCGACCTTATATGTTAGTGAAACCTAAACTATAAACTAACTAAATCAGACAATTTGAGAGTTTTATCCTTCAATTCAAGTGTCTATACATACAGACCTCTCCTTCAATTTCAAGCATTAGATAATGAAATGTCATCATCAATCTTGATACATTGATTGATATTTTGGGTTTGAATTTGAGACTTGTTTCGATAAATTAAGTATTTTAGTGTTATTTAAGTCATCATTAATACATAAATTGTCACACAAACCTTTTAAATTTTTATACAATTTACTGTGCCTTATATTCATGATGTTCACCCCGTGATTTGCGCCTCGCCTCAAGGCTCCATAAGCCTTTTGCGCCTTAGTGCGCCTTGAGCCTTTCAAAACATTGCGTCTAACGGATTGGAAAGCTAATGCGATGTAATTCGGTGGGCGATTGTCTTTGGTCAAATCGGTTTTGGGTAGTTTGCCACTATATTACTTTTCCTTGTTCCGCGTTCCGTCATGTGTGATTCATACACTTAAGAGTATTAAACAGGATTTTTTTTGGGGAGGGGTGGGTATACAAATAAATAGGGTGGGTTAAATGAGATTCTATTATTGCACCATACGGGTTGGTTGGTTGGGTTAAATATTTGGTCTCTTAAAGCTAAATTTGGGTTTAGTAGGAAAATGGTGGTGGCGGACTAGGATCGATCATGAGGCTATGTGGGTGAAGATGATCAAAAATATTTATGGGGCGAACGGGGTTTTGGGTGACTTTGTATGGATGGTCGGTGGTATAAATAGGTAAGTACACATAGGGGGTAGTTGATTACCATGTTTACATGTCTTTTTAGTCTACGACTACAATTCCCTATTCTATAATTTATTTAGAAGACTTTTAAAATCAGGGCCCAAATGTCACTTGGAAATAACATAAAAATTCCCCCACAAAAAGAATTTCCACAATGTCTCCTTTTATCCCCATTTTATGTTGTTCATTACACTAAGCAAAACCCAACAAAACAAAAGTTTACTTTATTTCCACAATCATGTTATATAAACAAGTGTACTACATGCATCAGACCTTGTATTATTTTCTTGACTTAGTCTTGAAAGCAGTTGAAAAAGCCGCCAAGAATGACAATAGACTTTTGAACAATTTCTTATAAGTATCCAACAAGTTACCTTTTCTTTTATAAAACCCATTTTTGTATACATTTCATTCATTTTCAATGGAACCTTGCAAGTTTTTAACTCTCATTTTCTTGTTTTTTACATTCATAAATGTTCTTGATGCGANGTTTTGAATTTGAGATTTGTTTCGCTAAATTAAGTATTTTAGCGTTATTTAAGTCATCATTAATACATAAATTGTCGCACAAACCTTTTAATTTTTTATACAATTTATTGTGCCTTATATTCATGAAGTTCACCCCGTGATTTGCGCGTCGCCTCAAGGCTCCATAAGCCTTTTGCGCCATAGTGCGCCTTGAGCCTTTCAAAACATTGCGTCTAACGGATTGGAAAGCTAATGCGATGTAATTCGCTGGGCGATTGTCTTTGGTCAAATCGGTTTTGGGTAGTTTGCCACTATATTACTTTTACTTGTTCCGCGTTCCGTCATGTGTGATTCATACACTTAAGAGTATTAAACAGGATTTTTTTTAGGGAGGGGTGGGTATACAAAATAAATAGGGTGGGTTAAATGAGATTCTATTATTGCACCATACGGGTTGGTTGGGTTAAATATTTGGTCTCTTAAAGCTAAATTTGGGTTTAATAGGGAAATGGTGGTGGCGGGCTAGGATCGATCATGAGGCTATGTGGGTGAAGGTGATCAAAAATATTTATGGGGCGAACGGGGTTTTGGGTGACTTTGTATGGATGGTCGGTGCTATAAATAGGTAAGTACACTTAGGGGGTAGTTGGGTACCATGTTTACATGTCTTTTTAGTCTACGACTACAATTCCCTATTCAATACTCCCTCCGTCCCATATTAAATGTCCACTTGAACTTTTCAAAGTCTTTTTTTATAAACTTTGACTTTAAATATTTTTATGTGTATAATATATTACTTGATGCAAAATATATAAATCAATTGAGTTTTAAATGTATTTTCGTTAGATATAATTTTCATCAAGTATTATATAATACACACAAAAAAATTTAAGGCCAAAGTAGAAAAAAAAAGACTCCGAAAGTCAAACGTGGACATTTAATATGGGACTGAGGGAGTACTACGTAATTGATTTAGAAGACTTTTAAAATCAGGGCCCAAATGTCACTTGGAAATAACATAAAAATTCCCCACAAAAAGAATTTCCACAATGTCTCCTTTTATCCCCATTTTATGTTGTTCATTACACTAAGCAAAACCCAACAAAACAAAAGTTTACTTTATTTCCACAATCATGTTATATAAACAAGTGTACTACATGCATCAGACCTTGTATTATTTTCTTGACTTAGTCTTGTAAGCAGTTAAAAAAGCCGCCAAGAATGACAACAGACAACAGACTTTTGAACAACTTCTTATAAGTATCCAACAAGTTAACTTTTCTTTTATAAAACCCATTTTTGTATACATTTCATTCATTTTCAATGGAAGCTTGCAAGTTTTTAGTTCTCATTTTCTTGTTTTTTACATTCATAAATGTTCTTGATGCAAGATACACTTCAAATATATGCAAACATGATCAAGCCCATATTCATTTTCCATTCAAAATCAACTCAATTTGCAAGAAAAACCATACCTTGATAAATTTTCGACGTTATGGCGACTTGGGTGTGAAGGCTATTACTAATGAGCCCAAGAAACTTACTCTATTCGACCCGAAAGATTGTGTTTTTGAAGTGTTCTTGAATCTTGATCTTGGTTCAACGCCTTTCCGGTATTATCATGTTGTGAGAAACTATACGTATTTGGATTGCAAGAATAGTCTTTCGGGTTTGTTTGAAGAAGTGCCGTGTTTGAGTAGTGATAAGCATCATGTTTATGTTGAGGAGTCATCTTTAGATGTTCCGAGTTCTTGTAAGGTTGTGAAAAGTGTATTGATTCCGTTTTCGTATAGTTCTTACGTTTCAGATGATAGTTTTGGTCTGGATTTGACTTGGGATTCTGATGGTTTTAAAGATTTTGTGGAAGAAAAAAGAGGGTGGTTTGGCTTTAAATCCACTGGAGAAGGTAATTTCCTTTGACTTTTGTAGTCAATGTCAATACTTTTATATTCTGGGTTTGCATGCTAAATTTTTAGAAATTATTGTTACTGTTTAACAAATTCAGCTCTTTATATATCTGGTTTAGTTCAGAAACTAAGTTTTACTAAGAAAAATAAACAGTTTATGTGAATTTTGATGCTGAAAATTCTTTATTTGACTAGAAAAGTCAAACCCAACAGTTATGGTACTCATTTTGGTTTTATTTTGATCATCTGTTTTGCAGAATTTAGTATTGCGCTTTTGGTTTTCGTGGTTGTGGGATTAGCATGTGTGAAGGCATATTCTTCGAAGAAGTCGCAAAGCAAGGAACACGAATGGGAGAAGTTACTTGGAGATCTTGAAACATTGTGATCATGGGTCGTCAAAGTCTCCTTCTTGGATATTTTAGTTCACATACCAGAAGATCACAGGTTCAAGTCCAGTTAGGATCCATTTGTTGTAGCAAATATAGGCATCAAATCAAACCAATATTGCAGCAATTCTAGTTACTTCAAATGTGTATATATTGTCTTCTTTTTTCTTCATGTAGAGAAACGAAAAAAAAAATGGTGATAGAAAATTAGAGAAGCTTTTATTCAGTTGTAACCGAAAATTTACAAGTTTTAGGGAAAAGACATTCTTTTCTCATCACAGTCTGTTTACAACAATTTACTCACTTTTTCGTGTTTGCAACATGTGATCGTTTGATGCTAAACGTCATTGATCACTGATTCATTGACACATTGTGTATGTTACGAGTTTCTTACATGCCTTATGCTATAAATAGCAAATCACTTTTCTTTAGAGTTTATGGCTTATGGGCAGATAACCTAAGTTTGTTTATCTGCTTTGAAATTAGAATTATAAATTGGAAACATGTAAAGTTGTAGGCAACTTGAGGGTCACGTGTCTTCTATGGGTTGTAATGATTTTTCGAACTTTGTTTTAATTTTCAAGTGTTTCTTTGCAACTTTAATTGTGGAGGGAAGACGATTTAATAAACCAAAACCCTCCAAAAGTGCAGTTTACCAAACTCTCTTTTCTTTTTTTCTTCTTTTTCTTTTTATATTTCCCAATAAAGCATAATAATCATATCCATGCAAGCCTTGTGCCATTTCCATTTCCACAAGACAACTCTATATTCTCTTGTCTTCTTGTTATGTTCCCTCTTATGAAAATTAAAGTAAATTACATAGATGTTTCATGTGCTTTAGGATCTAATTTATTAAGTAAATACTCCTTATCAACTAAGGAGGTGTTTGTTTTGGCTTATACAACTGGCTTATGACTTATTTGGTTTTGGGCTTATATTTCATAAGCTCACTTCTTTTGGCTTATTTTAAAACTTTTCGGCTTATATGAGTTTATTATGACATAATAAACTTATACAATCCCATAAGTCTCAAAATAAGCAACAAAAAAGTTAGCTTATTAAACATTAGCCCAAAACCAAATAAGTCATAAGCCGGCTGTATAAGCCGAAACAATAACCCCCTAGTTATGGATGTAATGGTTGTGGTTTTCACTTGCGTCACCACGTCTTCTCCTTTCTTTTCTTTCCCGACCACCACATTTACATTTTACCAGCGTGGTGGTCACTATAATCCGGACCATTTACGTATACACACATAATGTCGAGTTTGAAAATTGTTACCGTTACAGTTAAGTTTTGACAGGGTGCAGTCTGTTGTGGTTGGAAATTCTGAGTTCTGCAGTACAAGGTTGTCGGGTCTGCAATTTGTCTGTACAATTCTCTGCTGTCATCACTAGTACACAAAATATGTCATACCTGCTGTTTAAATTTTGCTTCGTGGGGCCTGTTGATTTTGAGAAAGTGAAAGTGATGTTCTACAGCTACTATTTGGGATGCATGTGATCTTACTATAGTCATGTATCCGTTTGTTTTTTGGCCTTGCATGAGGATTTTTTTTTTTTTTCCTCCCCTTTGTCTAGGGGTGAGCATCGGGCCGAAACCGACCCGAGCCCGACCCATCCCGAAACTGACAACCTGGAAATCCCTAACCGAGTCCCGACCCGAGCCCCGAATTGTGTGGTTTTCTTTGTGTTTTGTCGGTTTATCCCGAGTCCCGACTTCCTGGAATCCTGACCCGAGTCCCGACCCGAGTATAGCTCGGTTTGTGTCGGTTGGGGTCGGTTTCGGTTGGTTTGTGTCGGTCTAGTCGGTCGGTTTTGCTCACCCCTACCTTTGTCAAGTACTTTTGTTGTTCTTGTAATGTTCTTTTGGGTCCATTATTTTTAAGTATCNTGTATCCGTTTGTTTTTTGGCCTTGTATGAGGTTTTTTTTTTTTCTTTTCCTCCCCTTTGTCTAGGGGTGAGCATCGGGCCGAAACCGACCCGTCCCGACCCATCCCAAAACCGACAACTTGAAAATCCCTAACCGAGTCCCGACCCGAGCCCCGACTTGTGTGGTTTTCTTTGTGTTTTGTCGGTTTATCCCGAGTCCCAACCCGACCCGAGTCCCGACTTCCTGGAAATCCCGACCTGAGTATAGCTCGGTTTGTGTCGGTCGGGGTCGGTTTCGGTCGGTTTGTGTCGGTTTTCGGTCGTCGGTCGGTTTTGCTCACCCTTCCTTTGTCAAGTACTTTTGTTGTTCTTGTAATGTTCTTTTGGGTCCATTATTTTTAAGTATCTTGTTAAGTTAGTAGAAGCCTTTGTATTTGAGTTGTTTGGTTGAAATAACTTGCCTTTCAAAAAAAATAAAGATAACTAATAACATAAACACACATGCCACACATGACATAACAAACATTCTCGCACACAAATTTTATTTATATTTGTGGCTTGCACCAATGATATCTCTTTTCTTTTTTCACGCGTTAACAAACACCCTTGTAACAAGTACCACACGTGGGGAGAGTGTGTCGCACGTGGTTTTCACCATTACTGCAACCAATGGCGCAGCTACATAGGGGCGGGGAGGGGCGCCCGACCCCCCGAAATTTTTTTTGCGATGTAGGGGATATATAGTTTTCGTGTAGAAAAATTTCGGTATATTCGGTTTCGACCCCCCATTTTAATTGTGAAATTTTTTTTATACATTAAGCAATAAAAAAATTTAGATCCCGACCCCCCACTGAAAATTTTCTAGCTTTGCCACTGACTGCAACCGGTCTAACTGTGAATATAGGGTGACTAAACAAAAAGATGGGTAGAAACGTCAAAGGGTGAGTAAACAAAAGCACAAATCATGAAGATTTGACCTAATCCAATATTCCTAAACTTTTCTATGATCAATCACATTCACCATCTACTTTTGTTTTACTTAGCTCCCAAGAAATCAATTCTTCCTTATATTTGTATAGGGCATGATGGTACCAAAATCTTTAGTATTCGTAATAAATAATTTGGATTACGTAGATGATTGTAATCAAACATCAACGACACTATGTAAAGGAAAATCTACCACCATTAGCAACAATAATAAGATATCTGAACTAACTCGAGAGACGTATGATAATATACCAAGAGTTACTCGTAAATCAGTATATAGAGATGCATGGAGAGTCATCAAGAGCTTAGAGAGTGTAATTAAAAGACTTAAAGACGTATAATGAAACTTTTATAATATGTTTAGTGGTGGAGCCAGCGTCAAATCTAAATCTAAGGTGGTTCCTAAGTTAAAATGGAACAAGTCAACAAGTCAACATTGTAAATTGGCTGCGTATAATATAACGGAATGCAAGGAAAAGTGTGGGTTGTGTTTTATCAGGTCTATTATAAGGAGAAATTTGCTACGTTTTTAAGGGGTCATTTAAGCCTTAATTCGTGATAATATGACCAATTATTATCTTAAATCGTTTTTTTTGTCAATTTAAGTACTTTTGAGAAGAATTCTGGAAAAGGAAGCATTTTGGACGTTTTTAGAGCAAAAAGTGAAGAGAACGATAAAGTCGAGAATCCAAGCTGGAAATTGTACCTGACGGCGTCAAGCGTTTCAAAGGGACGACGTCACTTATTGGAACAAGAGGTGGATATCACAATTGCACTTGACGCGCCTGAAGAAAAGTTGAAGCATAAGCCGTGACGGCGTCACGTAATACAGAAAGTAGGCCGTCATGTGTATTTCCCAAGGCGTGACGGCCCAGAGGTCCTACAAGGGGATGGCGTCAAGAAGTTGGATTGGACGACAAAAAACCCTAGACACGGCAAGGTGACGGCGTCAGCCATTAAAAGGGGACGCCGTCACCATTGTAAATCTATATATACTTTTCGATTTTTCATTCATAGGAGAGGACTTTTGGTAGGGAACTTTTGGTACGAACCCTAGTTGACTTTTGCAGTAATTTTAGGGTTCCAAACCCTCTTTTCGTCCATGTTCAATTAAAGATAAGTTATCATTTAATCATTCAATATGTCTATGTGTTGTTTGATTATATTGTATGCTTTTGTTTCTTTTAACATGCTAGCTTAGATTTACTTGTGTTTGCTTAGATCTAATGAAACTTAGTTACTGATTATTGGTTGTTGGTTTGTCATNAGTTGACTTTTGCAGTAATTTTAGGGTTCCAAACCCTCTTTTCGTCCATGTTCAATTAAAGATAAGTTATCATTTAATCATTCAATATGTCTATGTGTTGTTTGATTATATTGTATGCTTTTGTTTCTTTTAACATGCTAGCTTAGATTTACTTGTGTTTGCTTAGATCTAATGAAACTTAGTTACTGATTATTGGTTGTTGGTTTGTCATTAATTGTTGTGGGTGATTGATTTTAGCGTTAGGCTTAAGAAAACTGGCTAATCTCCTATAGGGTAACTTGCTTGAACGTCTTAAGAAACGTAATCGGATGTGTACTACAGTTTTATTGGTTGTATTAAATGCATAAGTGACTATTAATGAGGCCATAATAGGATACTAAACGTGTCGTCATAGGAAGAGATAGAAGATTATAGAGTTGTGGAAGATCGTATACGGCCCCACGAATGGTATTAAGGAATGCAACCCTTCACCCATGCAATTGTGACAAACCAATTAATCAATAAAAGATAACTAGGGAGTAATGAAATCTAAGTAAACACGCTTTTCTCCATATTATAAGTTCTCATATTTTATTTTCTTGTTATTTATTTTATTTGTTTAAGTAGTTATTTGGGTTAGTTGACTAGCAACTAATTCCGCCCACTCTTCCAATACCCGAGATATTTACTTGTTTTCCATAAAATATAAAAATACAAAAAGAATCGTCCCTCACCTCTAGACCTAGTTAGATTAGTTTCAATCCTAACGAACACTATTCCCCGAGAGAACGATCAATCCCCCGGTACTTGCCACTCACTATACTACATCGGTCAGGTACACTGCGTGGTGGGAATTGCAAGCTTCTCAAGATCCCTTGAGAGGTAAAACCTTTTGCGTAGACCGCAATCCAGGCATCAAGTTTTTGGCGCCGTTGCCGGGGAATAGTTATTGCTTAGATTGAAATTTATTTTTATTAGGTCTACTCACTAGATTCCTTTCTAGTGAGATTTTTATTTTTTTATAGGTTTTCTCTTAGTCTATCTTATTCTTCGTGCTTTTGTTCGTAGTTTCTTGTTACCACTTCATGAGTAATATTGATCGTTTGATCCCTATTATTCATGTTTTTCGTCGTAGGAATTTCCAACTATCCATTCCGGCCCCCTATTGCTGAAAACGAAAACTCACCAAATCTGTCACCCAACCATCATTTTTACAATAATTTGGATATGGATGAATCTGACCACGATACTGACCGTGAAAAGGGACCTTTTTATTACTCAGATTCAGATGAGGAATTAGGTGATGGTGAAGTTGTTGATGATGTTAGGAGGGAAGAGGAACCTTATCCTCTTAAGTATGTTGACCCTGGGACAAAGATTGAGAAAGATAGTATCTTTAATATGCAATTTCCTTATAAAATTGGATTTAGGAGCTTTGATGCTTACTGATGCGCGGGATTGCGACCACGCACTAGGGTTTTACTTCTCAAGGGACCTTGAGAAGCTTGCAATCCCTACCAGGCAGTGTACCTGACCGATGTAGTATAGTGTAGTGGCATGTACCGGGGGATTGATCATTCTCTGCGAGAATAGTGTCGTTAGGATTGAAAAGCTACTCTAATAGGTCTAGGGGTGAGGGAAGATTCTTTTTGTATTTTTATATTTTAACGAAAGCAAGTAAAAATCTCGGGTTTGAAGGAGTGGGCGGAATTAGTTGCTAGTCAACTAACCCAAATAACTACTAATGCAAATAAAATAAAATAAAATGAAAGTAAATGTTTGTGAACTATATGGAGAGAAGTGTGTTTACTTAGATCTCCTTACTCCCTAACTATCTTTTACCGATTGATTAGTGTGTATTAATTGNAGATTGAAATTTATTTTTATTAGGTCTACTCACTAGATTCCTTTCTAGTGAGATTTTTATTTTTTTATAGGTTTTCTCTTAGTCTATCTTATTCTTCGTGCTTTTGTTCGTAGTTTCTTGTTACCACTTCATGAGTAATATTGATCGTTTGATCCCTGTTATTCGTGTTTTTCGTCGTAGGAATTTCCAACTACCCATTCCGGCCCCTATTGCTGAAAACGAAAACCCACCAAATCTGTCACCCAATCATCACTTTAACAATAATTCTGATATGGATGAATCTGACCACGATACTGACCATGAAAATGGACCTTTTTATTATTCAGATTCCGATGAGGACTTAGGTGATGGTGAAGTTGTCGATGATATTAGGAGGGAAGAGGAAGCTGATCCTCTTAAGTATGTCGACCCTAGGACAAAGATTGAGAAAGATAGTTTATTTAATATGCAATTTCCTTGTAAAATCGGATTTAGGAGCTTTGATGCTTACCTTAACTCATCTTTACCAATGAACATAATTTCGCGTACTGAATATTACAAAATCATGGTGAATGAGTTAGAGTACCAAGGAGATAATATTGTTGCTAGGGCAAAGACATTGCATGTGTTTGTAGGAAGCTTTGTCTATTTAGTTGATTTTATGATTATCGAGAATCTAGGAGAGTTTGTTGATAGTAATTTAACCCAAGTCGTGTTTGGGAAGCCCTTCAAAAGGTTAACCAAATTAGATGAAAAACTTATGGAAGGGTTAATTACATTCTCAGACGGAGACGAGGATTTTGTCTATCAAATGCCCCGTGCACACCCTAGATTTAAGGATTTTTCTATTGAGAGATGTAATAGGCTCCCCCCCCCCCCCTNATGTTTAGAGCTAAGTGATGACTATAAGAAAGATGAAGCAACGATTAGATGGCTCACACTCGGATACGTGAGCATTAGTGACACTAGGTAAGAATAACTTTGAGTCTAGCTACAAGACTCGTTAATAAAGAAAAGCGCTTCTTGGGAGGCAACCCAAGCTTTGTTTGTTTGTTTGTTTGTATATTTGATTTTATTTGCTTTCGTATGTATGTTTTGTTTATATTGTTTATTGTTCATGTATTAAATATTTTGTGAAAATGCTTTATTTTATTTTTAACCTCGTCTTAACTACATATAAAGGTATTTTGCAAAAGATAAGTGTAAGGGAAATTCAAATTTGTTTTTAAGAACGTATTGAACATGAACGATAACAATGAAATATAAACATACATATTAGTATTTGTTTGAGTCAAATGCTTGTAACGAGTCATAATGAGTGTTTTGCAGGATTTCAGGAATTAGAACATAGGTTTTTTCTAGAAATTTTCCGGAAACAAAATATAAGAATTCTGTCAGATCAATTCTGACGGCGTCAGGCATCACCTGACGACGTCAGGTGTAGTTTTCTGAAAATTTTGCAAGTTTTGTTTTTCTGCCGGAATTGTAAAGTTTCGTAAAATCTGTATTTTATAAACTCCAGGAATCTGCAAACATTCATTCCACAAGCATTATATCTTTACTTGCTTTCTAGGATTTAATTTTATATAGATTTACCGCCGATTTTACGCTAGGTTTTCTTGTTTGTTTTCTCAGCTAATTAACAGGTTATATTGGACAAGAAGATGTACATGGATAATCAAGCTTTTGGCGCTACTTTAATCTTGGAGTTTTCACATTTTCTTGGAGGAGGATTTAACCATGTTACTACATCATCCACACCGAACGAATCAGGGGAGTATTTGTTTCATTTTTTCATTTCTTTACTTTTACATCTTTTGATTGAATATTGGGGACAATGTTCGGCTTAAGTATAAGGGGGTAAATGAAGATTCCTTAGAGATTACAATTGCACTTGATTTTTGTCTTGTTTAATAGTAGATATGTAATAAAACTGAGAGAAACACTTGTTAGGGTAATTTTAGCACCAAATTTAAAATTTTTTGCGACATATAGGAGTGAAACTTTAGTCTTAATAAGCGTCTCATGGATAGGAGTTATATGACTAGCACAAAAACCGTACCACTCAAAAAAATTTCCACCCCAAATATGTGAGGTTCGCCCCTAGATTTGTTAGGAAAAGCCTTAGTGCTTATGATTGTACCGGTAGTATTTAGATTCTAGAACTTGCGTTAGTGATTCATCCCGAGACCACAAGTGAGACTACATTCGTGTAGTTGGATTTACTACACGATAAGAGGCATTAGGATAACCCATGTTTTTAAGCCTGTTTTTATAATTACATTGACTTCATTGGTCAAGTAATTCTCCCACACCTTTGTGATGTACTCATTTTAGTACACGATACCCCAAGTACACCCCTCAGAGCCTATCTTTTTCGTTTCTAACTTTAAGAATTTTACTTAAAGGAAGAATTTGTTTACAATCCACCCCCAAATGTACACCCAAATCGCCTTAGCCTTCCTTGTATGCACTCATCTTTAGTGCGTTATTGTTACAATATTTGTTTAAACCCTTTGTTAATTGTTTAATTGATTACATGGTTGCTAAGTCGAGTCATATCTTGTACATATTGTTTTTGGACGATTGGGACTCATGGGTAAAGTACTATTGTTATGGAGTAATGGGGAAGAACATCAATTATTATCCCCTATATGTGCACAAATGTTTTAAAGTACTCCAAGTGTTTTGATTATCTTAATTCGAGTCTTTATTTTTTATTCATGTAAAAGTTCAAGTGTAAGGGGAGAACCGAGCCCCCTTGATGTATTATTTTGGATGGTAGGGCAAGAGTTTATGCACACACACACACAAAATAAATAAATAAATAAATAAATAAAATCAAGAAAAAAAATTAGAAAAATAAAAGTGGAAAAAAATACGGACTACCATCGTTTCCTTTTGTATTTTATTTATGTTTATGTTATTTCATAGTTAGCTCAAGTTGAGTCGAGTCTTGGCTTAGCAACGCCGCATTGTACATGTAATTAACTAAGATAATTAACTTGCCACCAGTAAAATATTCTTTATCCAACAAACCGTGTTTTCCANTAAATAAATAAATAAATAAAATCAAGAAAAAAAATTAGAAAAATAAAAGTGGAAAAAAATACGGACTACCATCGTTTCCTTTTGTATTTTATTTATGTTTATGTTATTTCATAGTTAGCTCAAGTTGAGTCGAGTCTTGGCTTAGCAACGCCGCATTGTACATGTAATTAACTAAGATAATTAACTTGCCACCAGTAAAATATTCTTTATCCAACAAACCGTGTTTTCCATATCCCTACACCTAACGTTATAACCCTTTAAAAGACCTCTTTGATAGTTTTCCTAGGTGCTTACGCCAAGTGGTGGAGGTTTTCGATCCTTTCCCAAGCCTATAGTAATCTATTTGCTATTACAGGTAGTGAGTGATATTTTTCCATTTCCATTAGTTATATATAGGTTTATAACACCCGTGAAATGAGAGTATCCAAAAACTATTTGTGAGGTGCTAGTGTATAATTTCCGTGTTTATTTTGATTAAGGTGGAACGATCATTTGTTGTAATCACTTTTATATTAATGTTAAATGACCCCTAACTTGTATTTTGATTAGAATAAAAGCTCATTTGCTTGAGAACAAGCAAATTCCAAGTGTAGGGGTATTTGATAAGGAGAAATGTGTTACGCTTTTAAGGGGTCATTTAAGCCCTAAGTCGTGATAATATGATCAATTATTACCTTAAATCGTTTCTTTTGTCAATTTAAGTACTTTTGAGAAGAATTCTGGAAAAGGAAGCATTTTGGACGTTTTTGGAGCAAAAAGTGAAGAAAACGACAAAGTCAAGAATCCAAGCTGGAAATTGTACCTGACGGCGTCAAGCGTTTCAAAGGGACGGCGTCACTCATTGGAACAAGAGGTGGATATCACAATTGCACTTGACGCACCTGAAGAAAAGTTGAAGCATAAGGCGTGAAGGCGTCACGTTATACAGAAAGTAGGCCGTCACGTGTATTTCCCAAGGCGTGACGGCCCAGAGGTCCTACAAGGGGACGGCGTCAAGAAGTTGGATTGGACAACAAGAAACCCTAGACACGGCGAGGTGACGGCGTCAGCCATTAAAAGGGGACGCCGTCACCATTGTAAATCTATATATACTTTTCGATTTTTCATTCATAGGAGAGGACTTTTGGTAGGGAACTTTTGGCACGAACCCTAGTCGACTTTTGTAGCAATTTTAGGGTTCCAAACCCTCTTTTCTTCCATGTTCAATTAAAGATAAGTTATCCTTTAATCATTCAATATGTCTATGTGTTGTTTGATTATATTGTATGCTTTTCTTTCTTTTAACATGCTAGCTTAGATTTACTTGTGTTTGCTTAGATCTAATGAAACTTAGTTATTGATTATTGATTGTTGGTTTGTCATTAATTGTTGTGGGTGATTGATTTTAGCGTTAGGCTTAAGAAAACTGGCTAATCTCCTATAGGGTAACTTGCTTGAACGTCTTAAGAAATGTTGGGTCTATTAGATTTGATGATACAAAACAAGAAAGAATGAAACAATAAGGACTTAATACGACAAGAAGGAATTCTACAAAAGATGGAGAAGGACTTGCTTGAATAATGTAGTCGACTAAAAGGTGTGTGTGTGTAGCCTAGGCGTAGTGCTCTAAACGCCTAGGGTTAGAGTTTTAGTTAGTTAGTTAGTTAGCCTCAAGAATCATAGATTCCTGTTACGATTCTTTGATGTAACTGTATTATCTTGATCAAATAATATTGGGGCTATGGAGAATGTTTAGTAAAACCTTGTTTATGATATTTTTCTTATTCCGCTAAGTTATTGATGAAGAACAGAAGGTTAAGTTTTCTGTTTTGATGATGAACCCTAGTAGAGACGCAACAGACACGACATCTGTAGTATTACAAGGATTGAAGCTGCTACAGAAACTTATTAGGGTTATTCAGGTTTGATTGTGTAATGGTGTAGAAACAACAGGTTCAACATAAAGCTACAGACCAGGTTCCAAGTTAAAGTAAAACTAGGGTTTTCTACAAATCCTAACTCAAAGAAGATGAAGGCTTCTGTTTTCATTACAGCAAAATTCAAGCAGCATAGTTTGTGTCGATGCTGTTTTAGACTCGCTACTTGCAGTCACAATGAACAACAGGTTTGAAGTTTCAAGGGTTTTTGACTTTACTCCCAAGAACCACTTAGCGTATGGTTTTCTGTTGAAGGGTTTATGATCAATCATGTTCAAGGATTTTATGTTGCTGCTGTATTGACTTGTGCAAGTGGAAAAAGAAAGTGCTGCTTCTAATTCAAGGTACTGCTATGTTTAAGGCATTGATTCAAAGTACTGCTCCATTGATTGAAAGTACTGCTCTTTTATTTAAAGTACTGCTGCGTGTCTCATTGAAAGTACTGCTCGTTGGATATTCAAAGTACTGTTCAAGGTACTGCTTCAAAGTACTGCTCTGTCCAAAGTACTGCTCTGTCCAAAGTACTTCTATTCCAACGTACTGCTGCGTTTAGATGATTTATGGAGACAAGTAAAGAGTTTTATGGTTCAATATTTATGCATGATTTACGAGCAGCGAGGGGAAGTACCTATGATTGATCAATTTGTTGGATTACACACACAGAATTGTTCGTTCGTTCACACACACGGGAAGAAGTTTTGTTCTTAAAGTTTTTGAAAGGCTCGTATTTGGTTTTTATTGGATTAATTGATTACGAAGAAGATTGATTATCATCTATTTGATGTTGTGGTTGAGTTTCACAGGTGAGTGTTCTTATCATACCTTATAGCAAGAGGTAACTTGTTTGTGCGTTAAAGATGTGACAAAGATTTGATGAATCTAGCAATGTGTGATTTTTCTTATGATGCTCTATGCACACATTGGCTATCACTTGAAGGAGTTACGTTATTGTGCTCAGTGTCTCATATAGTTGAGGATTTGTCAAGAGGCTGCGGTCTACCTATACTTTTGGTGGAAGTATAAGTTTGGCATCATGTGGCTAGTACAAGACATAAGACACAAGTTTGGGTTATTCTACTTCTTCATCAAGTTCGTTATATTTGGTTTTCTTCATCAGTGATCATTACAAGGAGCCTACAGAATTAAAGATTCAAGAGATGGTAAACATATTGGTTTCAGGGGAAGCTTATTGATTAAATGTTTAATCATCTACATGCACCACTCAAGGGGAAGTTTTGTCTACGTTCTCTATTTGTTGATAACAAAAAGGGGAAGAGATTTTGGAGTGGCATAGCATTGCTTAAAGGAAAGACAAAGATTGTTTCATTCATGGCGAGATTTAATTATCTCAATTTCTCTACTTCGTTTAGGGAAGTTCGTACAAGAAGGTATTTGTTTTGTTACCATCAAATAGGGGAAGATTATTGGGTCTATTAGATTTGATGATACAAAACAAGAAAGAATGAAACAATAGGGACTTAATACGACAAAAAGGAATTCTACAAAAGATGGAGAAGGACTTGCTTGCAAAAGAAGTTTTATTTATTAGTCCTTCGTAGTATTTTGTAAACCCTAAATCTCTATTATATAAAGAGATCAAGGGCTAGGGTTTTTATCATGTCTTCCATAATGTAGTCGACTAAAAGGTGTGTTTGTGTAGCCTAGGCGTAGTGCTCTAAACGACTAGGGTTAGAGTTTTAGTTAGTTAGTTAGTTAGCCTCAAGAATCATAGATTCCTGTTACGATTCTTTGATGTAACTGTATTATCTTGATCAAATAATATTGGGACTATGGAGAATGTTTAGTAAAACCTTGTTTATGATATTGTTTTTATTCCGCTAAGTTATTAATCTTATGAATATTATCATTCCTAGATATAGATAATATTAGACCTAGTCTAAGAGCTACAACGATCTTATCAAGAACCGTAATCGGATGTGTACTACGGTTTTATTGGTTGTATTAAATGCATAAGTGACTATTAATGAGGCCATGATAGGATACTAAACGTGTCATCATAGGAAGAGATAGAAGCTTATAGAGTTGGGGAAGATCGTATACGGCCCCACGAATGGTATTAAGGAATGCAACCCTTCACCCATGCAATTGTGACAAACCAATTAATCAATAAAAGATAACTATGGAGTAATAAAATCTAAGTAAACACGCTTTTCTCCATATTAGAAGTTCTCATATTTTATTTTCTTGTTATTTATTTTATTGTTTAAGTAGTTATTTGGGTTAGTTGACTAGCAACTAATTCCGCCCACTCTTCCAATACCCGAGATATTTACTTGCTTTCCATAAAATATAAAAATACAAAAAGAATCATCCCTCACCTCTAGACCTAGTTAGATTAATTTCAATCCTAACGAACACTATTCCCCGAGAGAACGATCAATCCCCCAGTACTTGCCACTCACTATACTACATCGATCAGGTACACTGCCTAGTGGGGATTGCAAGCTTCTCAAGATCCCTTGAGAGGTAAAACCTTTTGCGTAGACCGCAATCCACGCATCAGTCTAATATCTTATAAATGATTTAGACGGGAAACAATCATAATTAAAATATGTATATCTTACGTCACAAAAGTGGACACGACATCAAACCCTCTTATCTCGCTTCGACAAGATTGAGATTGTTGTTGTTGTGAATCGCAACGCTAACAAATGTTCATAACAAAATAGCTGTCATGATTTGATAGTAAATAATTTTTAAATTGTATAGAGTTATACTGATACAAAGATATATTATCTTAAACGTATACTTCATCTGTCTTAAAATTATTGTCAGAAGATAAAAATTACATAGTTTAATAAAAGTGATATCACTTTAATTTTCAACCACTCAAATAGAATATTTTCTCACTAAATTATCTAGTTTTTACTTAAAAAGGAAATTGAACAATTCTTTTGAGACATCTTGAAAAATAAATATAGACTATAATTTTGAGATGGAGGGAGTATTTAATAAGGTTCGAATTTCATTTTTAAATGCATATTATTAACGTGTACGAGTATTTAAAAGAGGAAAAGAACAATGAGTAGTATACTTTTTCATCTTCTTCAACTCCGGTCTTAATGTCCGGCCACATCTGCAACCGTTCATTGTTTCATTCCTTCCAAAATTTAAGTCCAAGGTGGTTCCTAACATAATTCCAATGTAGGTCCCAAATAAATTTATATAGCGTTTCTAACTGATTTTAGGTTCCAAGGTGGTTCCCGGGCACCACCTTCGCATGCCATAGGTCCGCCTCTGAATATGTTGTGTTTGTATAAATATGACATGGCCATGTACATATATGGGTCATTGGTACATCAAAGGTGTTAAGAGTGCCAATATGGTCGAACAAAGTGGTTGTTGACAATATGTTGTATGTACAGGGCATTGGTTTATATTTATTGCAAAGAGTAGTTTTGCCTAGATACTTGCATACATCCTAGATAAAGGTCATGTATCTCTTCTCGGACTAAATCTCACCTTTCAAGCCACCTCAAATGGATCAGTTCAATAAGAGTAAGGTTTTGATGTACCAGCAAAACGCAATCAATTTAATGTGTATTATGTAAGGTTTTGAGAAAGTGCCTCGATTAAAGGTTAACCTCAGTAAGAGTAAGGTGTATGGGGTATGAGTGTTGAGAAATGAAGTTGCGAATATGGCGAGATGTATGAGATGTAGTGTGGGCGAATTCCATTAACATATTTGGGATTACCGATTGGGGTATGTATGAGAAAGGAAAGATCTTGGAGACCGGTTGTTGAAAAATTCAAAAAACGTCTAAGTCATAGTTTTAAAAGGCGCGCCTCGGCTCAAGGCTCAAGCTCTAGGGATTTTTTTGGATCAAGGCTTCACACATGCAAAAGGATCTCAAAAGGCGTGGCATCTTGGGCTTTATAACCTTGCGCCTAGGTGCGCCTACGAGAAGTGACGAGTTTTGAATTTTTTTTTCAAATTTAACATTCATCGACCTCATATGTTAGTGAAACCTAAACTATAAACTAACTAAATTAGAGCATTTGAGAGTTTTATCCTTCAATTCAAGTGTCTATACATACAAACCTCTCCCTTAACTTCGAGCATTAGATAATGAAATGTCATCATGCCATTATCGATCTTGATACATTGATTGATATTTTGAGTTTGAATTTGAGATTTGTTGCGATAAATTAAGTATTTTAGTGTTATTTAAGTCATCATCAATACATAAATTGTCGCACAAACCTTTTATATTTTTATTCAATTTACTTTGCCTTATATTCTTGAAGCTCGCCCATTGATTTGTGCACCTCGCCTCAAGGCTCCATAAGCCTTTTGCGCGTTAGTGCGCCTTGAGCCTTTCAAAACAATGCATCTAATGGATTGGAAAGCTAATGCGATGTCATTCGGTGGGCGATTGACTTTGGTCAAATCGGTTTTGGGTAGTTTGCCACTATATTACTTTTCCTTATTCTGCGTTTCGTCATGTGTGATTCATACACTTGAGAGTATTAGACAAGATTTTTTTTTGGGAGGGGTGCGTATACAAAAAAATGAGGTGGGTTAAATGGGATTCTGTTATTGCACCATACGGGTTGGGTGGGTTAAATATTGGGTCTCTTAAAGCTAAATGTGGGTTTAATAGGGAAATGGTGATGGCGGGCTAGGATCGATCATGAGGCTGTGTGGGTGAAGGTGATCAAAAGTATTTATAGGGCGAATGGGGTTGTGGGTAACTTTGTAGGGATGGTCAGTGCTACAAATGGGGTTTGGGGGATATGTTAAATGATGTTAACCCGTAGGTATGATGTATTACTCAACCACAATATCTAGAGAATACATGAAGGAAACCCTAACCGACCTTAAGCCCACAGACGGACTTGGGCCAGGCTTAATTTATTATCTTATACTCCCCCGCAATTCGAGCGGTGAAATCGCGAAAACTCGGATTGAAGCGAAAAACTAGAAAACATGAAAACTATAACTAATTTGTTGTTGAAATCATCCAACGGCAAGCGGAGATAAGTCTTCGATCTGCAGTGCTAAAAGCAACATAAATAGTTAAATACTAAAGATGGTTGACTGACTAGAGCTATCACCAATAGCGATATTGACTAGTGGACTTTGTTTTTGAATTTCAAACATTTGTTTATGTAGCATAGTTAGGATTTTGGGCAGGGATACGTTTTAGACTTATGAATTACAAATGTGAACATGGAGGTGCTGATTGGTGGTGTGTTTGTTTATTAGCACAAAGTATTGATGGAAACGTGGATATGGATTTTGATTGGTGATGTATTTGTTTATGAGCACAAATAGTTGATGGAGTGGTGGAAACAGGACAAAAGAGAAAAAAATTAGGGTTGGAGATTCAACGGGGTGGCATAGAAGCAGCGGCTGATGGCGGCCGACTAGGTTTTGTATCATAGTCGCTCTAATACCATGTTAGATGATCTTAACCCTGTAGGTATGATGTATTATTGACCACAATATATAGAGAATACATGAAGGAAATCCTAACCGACCATAAGCCCACAAACGGACTTGGGCCTAGCCTAATTTATCATCTAATAGTATATTGTAAAGGTAGGTCGGCATATTGATAGGTTGGGTGTCTGTTTCTCATCTTCTTTTACTAGAAATGTGGGGGATAGGTCGCGAGTGTTTTTCTGAGATGATAGATGGGTTGGTGGTGTGAGATTGTGAGATCGGTTTTCTAGATTATAACATTTGGATCTGTGTAAGGTGGTTAAGGTAGCGGGGGACATGGGGAGAAGAAGGGTAGAGATGGGCTTGGGATTGGGTTAGGGAACCAAGGGGGAGGGTGGTCGATGAATTGGTTGGTTTAGAAGAATTTTTTAGTCATGTTAACCTAAATTTGAATGGCAGGGACACGTGGAATTGGGAGCTAGACGATGAAGGCATGTTTTCAGTCAAGAAGTTATCATCTGCCGTTTAAGAAAAGTGCTTGAATGTGGGTGTTGAAAATTTTGAGTTGGTCTGGAACAATCTCATTCGAAAAAAGATCAAGATTTTTGTATGGAGAACAAGCGAGGCAAGTTACCAGTAAGGGTGGAATTTGATAGAAAATGTATTGATTTACATTCGGTGTTGTGCCCTGTGTGTGATAATGCTTGTGAATCTATAGACCATTGGATTGTTCTCTGCAGTGAGGTGATGAAGGTATGGTCATTGGTGTTTGGGTGGTGGAAACTAGGCAATGTGAGTTCATTCACAGCATATGATATGCTTAATCATAATGGTGGCGTGGGAAGGGGGTGTCATCAAAAAATATAGCAATATGGCAAGCGGTTGTTTGGACAACATGATACTTTATTTGGAGAAATCGTAATTGTCGGGTGTTTGGGAAAAAGGTCGAACCACATATGAAAATTTTCAAGAGGTTCAGTTGAGGTCCTAATTGTGCGAAGATCGAGCAAATATAAATTAAGATGGGACGTACGGCTGGCGGATCCAAGATCATGTATTGTTTAAATATTTTGTAGAATTGGAAAGGGGTGTTTGTTCTGTGAATGCCAAGAGTGAAATGGGGTGGTCCAGTCTTCATATGCATTTGGGTACAGTTATGGTATTCTTTTTGAAATTGGTTGCTATTAAACAAATAAGTCACGGATGTGAGGAACCATATGTGATTGTGTGTCTCTTGTTGATATAGGTTGATGTACAAAGTTTGGATGAGGTTGTGAGGGCCTTAGTTTCTTTTTTGGCTTAGATTAAATTGTTGTTTCATAGTGGTCCTGTGTTTGTTTGTTTGGGCTTATTTCCTTTTTGTTGTATCTTTTGTTGTATATATACTTGAGTTTTAATGAAATTGCCTTGTTCAAAAATAAATGGATCAGTTCGATGCTTGGCCTTTTTAGGGTCGAATTATCTTGGTTTTGTAGTATAAATAAATTGAAGTTTTATTAAAAAGATAATAAGAATGGCAGATGTTTATCTCAATCTTGTATGCATCATAAGTGATATGGAACCAACAATTTCAGAGATGTGGCTATGACCACTCCTAGTTTATTACTAAAATAGATCGATGTGCAATACTTCTGCATCCAAAGCCATTGCATTTTGGAATTTTGTAATGACTAGGCCTGATTTGTTTTGGGCATGGCCTATGCACAAAATTTTAAGCCTAATATTTAGAACGTTTGGGCTCAATGGAATAAAAAGTTGTTGCTTAGTTTTACACGGCTAAAGTGCTAACAAAAATTTTTACACCTACTATTTTTCAACCTTTTACATTAGTTCTTATATAATGTTTTATGTATGGTATATAAACAAGGATTATAGTAAGTTTAGGGTGTGAGATTATGTTACTCGCAGGTTCGGTTTCCTTTGAATGGTATGAACCCCGAGGTAAAGGTGTTTATTAAAAGTCGGGGTAACACTCACATAAAACTAGTGTTTAGTGTGTGTAAGTATCACTACAAGAATCCTGTTAAATACCCACGAAAATTACCCACAAATGTTTATTTGTGGGTATTTACCCATAAGTTACCCACATGTTACCCACGATTAGGGAGTCTAAAAACAAGTCATATTTAATGACGAATTTCCCACGAGCTTCCCAACAAAATTACCCACCGTGTTAAAATTAGTGGGCAATTTGTGGTTAAATTATTGCTGCTAATAACATTGCCACGAAATACCCACAAGTTGGGTTATTGTGGGCAAACAATGTGGGTAATTTCGTGTGTAAACTATTTATCAGCATATTACACACGCCTTTTAGTTGTGGGTATTTTTCTCTGGGAATTTTGTGGCTAAATATATACTTAAACTTTTACTCGTATTGTATTTATATGGGTAATTTCTCCTAGGTAATTTTTTATGTGTAATTCATGAGAAAAATTTTCATATGTAATTCTATATTAGAGGATAAATAGGCCTATTTATCCTAGGCTTGGGCCTATTTATCCTCTAATAAATTCATGAGTAAAATAGATGCCGACGACTTTATCCACTATTAGTTTAGTGGGTAAATTTGTTGTTAAATACTCATAGTTCTACTGACATTTATACCAATACATTTACACATGAAAAGCCCATTGTTGACGGATGAAAAGTCGATTGGACCTTCAAATTTACCACGATTTTACACACAAATTAATAGCTTGTGTTTAACATATGACAAAACATATGACCCATCAATTGTGATTAGTGAGCTATTACCAAGTTTCTCAGACTAATATAAATACTCATTTAATCAAAATTGTCTCAAATTCGTTTTCAATAAAAAAATTTGTGTCTTAAAATGCAAAAAGAAAGAGAAATAGAAGATACTGTTATATTATGATTCGCCAAAACTGTATAATTTGAAATGTCATCTCGAAACACTTTTAATAAAAAGTAAAAAATACGTAATATACCAAATACCAATGTCTTAAAACCCCATTTTTTCGTTGATCCGGTTTAGTCGCCGGTTAAACCGCCAGGTCGAACCGGGTTTATACTTATGTATATTTATTTTTATATTTAATATGCAATGTTGGATGATCACATGATTTACCTGACTTTATTTCTACATTTGATTGAACCAATTAAAAAAGATTAAGAATATATCGGTAAACTTTGTTTTTAAGCTTTATATCTATAATATAATAATATAGCAAAAATTTGCAACAACAATCAACAATCTATATTAAAACAATATTAGTTCGCGTTTCTAAGATAATTTATAAATCTAATTTACTATTTTACAAAATTATAATTAGCATCAGTCTTTACCACTTCAACTTGTCAATTAAACTTATAAAGGTTGATGGGAAAAAAAGTTTTGTTATATTTTGATAAAAAGTCATGACTCGGCCGGGTTTATCAAACTGGGGGTTCAATCCAGTTCTTAAATAAGCAAGAACTCGGTCACATTTGGCCCGGTCTCCGAGCCGGTTCCGGGTTCAACCGGTTGAACCATCCAGGTCAACCCGAGTTTTAAAATCCACAAAGGTGTGAATAGGCGGGAACACCCTGAATCCGGGTGCATTTTGTCACCAGCCATTGTTCATCCAATAAGAAATAGCTCCGGCAACTCTCCTGGCCCAGTGGGTCACCAACTGGAGTGAGAAAGAGCTGAGACTCGAACCCTTGACCTTCAAAATTTCTCCAGTGGTTCTATGAGTTTTTCGGAGGTGGTACCAACTGAGCCAAAGCCCTTATGTGTTTTAAAATATTGCCAAATACCCCTACATAATAGTTATACTAATTTTTTTTAACATTGTGTGTACGAGACATATAGCTAGTATACTACTTTCTCAGTCATCAAATAAAGGGATAATNTATAAACAATATTTCATTAGTTATAAACGTAATTATTAAGATAAAAACTAATGATTCTTATCTTTTTAATAATGGAGGGAAACTTCCCGCTTAGTTATCCAAAATAAAAATTGAATGACTTTAAACTTGATTCTATCCCACTTTATCATGAAATCCCAAATGCCTTAACTGCCTCACGTCTCTCCCCAGTCACCACAAGAACTTCGCTAGCAATTTTACATTTTTAATGTCACCTTCTTCTCGTACTTGAAAAGTGCCTTTCACTAGTTTTCGTATTTATCTACAATGAAGTAGAATTTTTGCACCGGAAAGTCTGATCCTTCGGGTTAGTTTATAAGTGCTAGATCATGTTTAGTCTTTGTTGATCGCGGGTTAAAGTTGTATACTTTTTATGTTCAGTTACTTATTTACTCTACATACTTATTTACTCTACTACTAATTTACTAATGATATGGCAGAGGTTGAATTTGGTTAAACTTAGATCTCGATGTAAAATTTTGGAACCAGAGAGATATGATTGAGAATGGTTAACTATCTATTACCGTATCATTTTTAATTTAATTATATGCTTCGTATGATAGAAATGGTATAATAGTCTCTGGCGATGTACGTCATTTTGCAGGTGGTTTTTCCTTTCTGGGGTGAAGTTCGTCCACATTCTTCCTAAGGTATGCGCATAACTTTCGTTAGACATGATTCCTATATGTATACTTTAAATCATGTATGGTGATTAGTAAATATATATCTTGTAGGATGCTATCAGTTTTGTTTTCTATAGTCATCAATCATCTTGGTCTGTGCTTGCACTTGTATAAATGTTTAACACAACTCGAAATTGGTACTCTGTCTTTCTGTATATGAATGCCACACAACAAATTTACTTACATGACATTAATATTGCAATTCATGATGAAGTTTAATATACAAAGCTAGGGGCATACTGATATTTTGTCATTCAAAATAGAGTATACGAGTATATGTTATAGGTTCATATTGATATTTATTAAAGTCATTAGTAAAAGATGGACTATTCAATACTAACAATCTCATATTGTAATATAATGGATGCTAATGTGCTTTGAAGGTTGGGATCCTTAGACCACTAAGTAATAGTCTAAAAACTTATTGTTTTTCTTTTGATCTATTCCTGCTAGATAAATGGCTTTTGAATCGATTGAACATGATAGTGTCATAAACATTTGACAATAGATGAAGTTGATTTAATCTTTTTGTATATTATGATATGTAGGGAATGATGGAACTGGTGTTTCGATTTTCGAGTGAAGATCAACATGTGACATATGAAAGAGAAATGGCACTTGACCAATTCAACTAGGAAACCTCTATGGTGGACTGATGGCTACAGATTGTTATGCACCATACATGTGTTCTTGATACATTAGTGATTTTTGGAAAAGCAAATATTGGCTTTGTAATGTTGATGTTTTATTTTTTTGAATGAATGATGGATGAATTGGTGCTTTTAGTTTGTATATCTATGAAATATTTATATAAACGTTGTCTCTAGTAGGTATTTGAGTTATTAATTGAGTAATTGACGAGTACAATTCAAGCTTAATTGAATTATGTAGCAAAATGGTAATGTATTTCATTTTCCTCATGGATTGTCCCGTGACTATATGGCGGGTAAACCATAAAATTGAAACACACTTTCCCACCAATTAATATTTACACACCAATATATTTAGGGAAAATTTACTCACGGATTACACATGATTGAATTGTGGGTATTTTCGTGGTCCCTTATGAAATCCCACGAAAAGATGTACCCACGAACATAGCATAACCACCCACCAAAAATAGTGTGGGAAACATACCCACCGTGCGAAAATTTTGTGGGTAAAAAATTAGCATCGGAGGTTATACCCATGTATATGGTTTTGTGGGTATTCTGTGGGTATTAGCAAGTTACCCACGAATATGAGTCTTTTAGCCACGATTTTCGTATATGGGTAATCGACAGATTTCTTGTAGTGGTTTAAGATAGATTTGTTCTTGTTATACATGTAACTTTTCATCCTAATCCTTGTAAGATTCATTATTTATTTCTTGTTGTTTTCAATATGGTTGTAATATATCTCAGGACTTTTACTTATTTGTATGTTGTTTGTATGATTAGTATTTGACATTGTACATATGGTTTAAAAAATAAAAAAATTTAAAAAAAAAAAAAAAAAAAAAAAAAAAAAAAAAAAAACAACTTCTTATAAGTAAAACTTTGTTCCACCGAAATTAAAATGCAGAATTCCATCATGTTAGTGCAAATATTACGATATTTAATCTATACGGTCTCATTTGTTTTGATTGATGACAAACGTATAACTTGATACATAACGTAAAATGTACAAGTTACTTGTAATCATACTTTGTCTCAACAAACATTCAACACCTCTCAACGTCTCGAGTCATCGTATGCTACAACACAGGTTCGTACATGTTTGTTATGTAGCATTATGATCAAACCCCTTGACCAACCATTTAGAATGACTAAAATACTTTTAGGGTCTTTAAGTATTTTAAGTGTCAAAGTGCACTTTAGGGGTCAAATAGAATAAGTGTCACATTAGGTGTCTAGATAATATTAGTAAGTTTACAATATATAAAAATGTGTCTTATAACAACATAAGTACATAAAACATTTTTAGTAACTTACTAAATATTATATAGCTAGCTAATATATTTTTCATATACAAGTAACTTATCTTTTTAAGTTAGTATATACATTTGTCTAAATGTATTTTTCATAAAATGAAAAACTATATTTGGAAATTACCTTGGTCAAATATCATTTACTAGTTAAGACAAGATTGTGTGTTTGACTAACTAAAAGGTTTTTGATGTGACATTACATAGTATAGTATGGAAGCTAATATCCTAGTTTTCATTTATGTTGTCAAGTCACATCAAGTGTTTAATGATCATAAGTTACATGTTAGTAATGGCTAAGTTGTGTGTTTGACTTGCCATGAAGTTATTACACACTTTGGAAGTATATGTCTTGTCTTGTCAACATTTAGTTTCAAGTATATGTCTAGTCTTGTCAATGTTGACTCAAATAGTAACCCATGGTTTTGGAACATGGTTTTGGAAAACTTCTTAACTTGTTTGCCTATAAATAGAAGTTCATGTTTTACTTAGAAACTTGATGAAAATCCACACACACATAGTGTAGTAGAAAACCATGTAAAAACACCCATTAGTCACCCTTTCTATAATGATCATAATGCTTCTAACATTCATCTTTGTTGTAAGCATATCATACTTCATGATCCACCAAGAAGGTTAAAAGATCTTGAAGTAATCATTCATGAAAGCATTCCAACATATGAAGATTCAAGGGCACTTGGCATCCTCTATGATTGAAGACTTCTTATTCAAGAAGTTCATGTAGATTAGTCATTTTACATCCATTAGACTTTTATGTCATGGATCATCATTGTGTCATCACAATATAGATTAGATGGTTTATGTATTTGTGCCATAAAGCACAAGGTTTTTATGTTGGGCAACAAAACATAGCGGGAGTGGTTGTACCCTTGTAAAAGAACTATCGGGAGTGGTTGTACCCTTGGTAAAGAACTCGACATCTAGCTTTGTGTCGGTAAAATTGTAAGCGACGATGGGCGTGGTTGTACCCTTGTAAAAGAACTCGACATCTAGCTTAGTGTCGGTAAAAGTGTAAGCGACGATTGTAAGGTTTTCTCGGCCGAGAAGGGAGGTTGTTGATCTAGTGAAGTAACTCTCGAGTTGGGTACTCGGGGCGTGGACGTAGGGCAAGGAAAAGAGTCCTTGTAGCCGAACCACGATAAATACTCGTGTCGTGAATGGTTTGCAACTTTCCTTTTACTTATTGCTTTGCTTCGATGTTTGCATTATGTGATTGTGTGTGTTGTGACTTGTTGATTGTACTTGTGTGATAACATGTCTTAAGTTATGTTGGTCATAAACAACAAGAAACGTCTTTCATATTACAACAAGCTAAAATGGACATTTGATACAACAAGTAGTAAAGTTTTTTAAACGGAAACGTATTCACCCCCCTCTACGTTTTCACACATCATTTCAACATAAATAATCCTAATCCGTAGAATTTGATGAGCCCTAATTTCATTCGTCTTTATTTTCTCCCAAAGCTTTAGACACACCACCACCACACAACCACCTCAACGCCACACAATCAACAACGCACCACAACTGCATCAACACCGTACATGCACTGGCCACCGTACCATCATCACTTCTTTGTGAAGGTGTTATGTCTTTTTCCTTTTTCCGTTCTTTTATTCGGAAAAAGAATTGAACTTTGACTTCCCATTCTTTTATATTTATAAAAACATTTGAATCTTTAGGCCAAATAATGTTGTTTGTGGTGATATTTATATACTATATAGAATATGGATTATTTATATATTTCAAGTTATTGATGTTGTTAATGCTATAATTATAATTGTACTAAAATTTTAATATTGAATGATGACTAGGTAGCAAAATTGTTGACGAACCTAAATTGCCACAATAGTAGCGACGACTCAATTAACGACTTTTATTAAAAATAGCGACACGCACAGCGACTTAGATAATGACTTCTTTTAGAAATAGCTACATGGATTGCAACTTGAAATGGTAAAGTCGCAATTATTTAGCGATGTCTAATATGAGTAGCTAGAGTTGTCGCTACGTTTAGCGAGTAGTTTGCCACGCAATCAACACTACACCACAACGGCATCAACACCGTACATGCACTGGCCACCCTACCATCATCACTTTGTGAAGGTGTTATGTCTTTTTCTTTTACTGTTTTTTTTTTTTTTTTTTTTTTTTTTTTTTTGAGTAAAAGGTCAAAAGACCCGGTAAATATATTACTCCAAAAAACGTTTAAGTACAAAGGATATGGGTGAATCCCATATCTCAGCCCGTTACATAGGAGAAAAAGCTTACATAACAAGATACTTCCAATTCTCTAAATAAGAAGAAACCACAACTCAAAAGATACCATTAGACTCCAATGAAAACAAAATTACTTTCTACCAAGACCTTGGAGCTTCATACCATACATGTCATATAAAGCATCCAAATTCCTAGAAGTCCATAGACCTGATCCGCATAGTCATCATAATCATAGTAATCATAATCATCTTCACGATCATGACCACCACCAAATAGGTTCATAGACTCATCAAACGTATTCACAACCTCGTCTTCATCACTGTCTGAAATAACAATCTCTCCCACCTTAGAGAATGGGTTAACCTTCTTAGTAGAAGAAGTATACCCCGGATAATCAACCTTTTGAATAGGATGACCATCATCATCCACAAGAGTAGCTTTCCCATCAATAAGTAGCTTTTTAAGCTCCCCAATTTTCTCAACTAAAAGAGTAGAACCAACTTTCTTTGTTCCCATTTAAACACTCATAAGCGGTTCTTGTGATGCATTATCGGTATCTAAAGACCCGTCCTCCTTTGACTTGTCATTCTTTTATATTTATAAAAACATTTGAATTTAGGCCAAATAATATTGTTTGTGGTGATATTTATATACTGTATAGGATACTGTAACACCCTCAAAATTTGGTACAGTGGAAGACTTAATAAAGCTTTTGAGGTGCTACGGGAATTGGTACCCAACACAAGTATAGGAAAACAAGATAACATCATTTGTTAAAATAAAACATTTAGAATTCAAATTTCATGTTTACATTTATCCAATTAGTGCATATAAGCCCGAAAGAAATTATAAGCTAGGTCCTAAATGTAAAATCAGAGTCTTAGTTGATCCTTTCACCATTCCACTTGCCAAGCCTCCAATAAGCAAACATCGTAACCAAAGCATCTTAATTTCCTGAGAAAACATGCTAAAAAGGTCAGCTAACGCTGGTGAGTTCATAGGTTTAGACACTACATAAACAGGTGGACCATTCAGTAATATGTTTGCAAATGTAAGGCTAAGTTGTGAAGCATATAGTCGTAAAGCAAATAAGAATCCCTATAGGTGCACACTATATTCCCCACACAAATTGCGGCATGTATAACAAGTACCCACACTATTGCGGCAAGTAAAATAAGTATCCACACTATTGCGGCAACTACAACAATAGCCATATGCTAAGCAAACATATAAAAGCATAAAAGAGTAATAGTTGGTCCGATAAAACAGTTTTGCATGTTTTCTCCTCCAATAGTTATTGAAAATAGTAAGAGTAAAAGTGGGGCCATGAAACTCACCTCAGTCCAGTAATGCAATAACACAACGATATCAGGAGTAACAGGCACAATACACCAGTAGTATAGTAAGGTAGCACAGGAGGGTAGCACAAAAGCTACTAGGACAGCACGGCACAACGGACTCGGAACAACCTAATAATATAAAACTTATCTTAACGTATATCTCAAAAAGTATAAATGTTTCCAAAAGTGAACTATTCCCATTCCCAAGTATTATTCCAATTTCGTTTCTAAGATATTCTTGTTAAATCCATTTATTAGTGTTTGGTATCATCATTCTTGTAGTGGTGGACAGACGCTGACTCAAGTGTACACACGCCATAACAAGTGACCACGACGGGATCGTCGTGGGAAATACGACAAAGTCAGGGAGTGGCGATGGATAGACTCACAAGTATCACACATAACAAGCATAACAAGTAGTTGTAGGATTGGTAGTCGTCGGTATATTCCCATAATCCCATGTAATTTTCGTTAAAACATATATGTTTTATATGTTTTAGATAAAACTGACTCGTTCGTTCGTAGAACGTTCCAAGTCAAGTGACTTTATTAGTTTCCAAATATGTTTTAGTTAATAAAAGATATAAATATAATTGTTAGTTACACATTAATTTCATATTGTTCGTCCGTTACGGCTCAAATACATTAAAATTCGTGTCAAGTCTAATGTATTGTAGTCGTTCCGTGTCCCAATAGTTTAACAATGTCCAAAGTCCAATAATATCTTACGTCAAAATATATACCAAGTCCGTGTTGCAATTCTCCCATAGTATACCGACTACCAATCAATAATCACCCAAATAAATATTCCTAACAAATAATCCAATAAACTCAAATATGGTATCCTACGGGTAAACGTGCCTCGAAACGTCCAATACTCATGTGTTTTCCAGTTTGACCAAAATTTAATAATTATACCTTAAATTTCCTTTTTGTTATTTTCCAAATGATAACAAATTAGATTTACTAGTTAACACTTCAAGTAAATGTTTGCTATTTCTTTTCTTTTAGTTTAAGCCGAGTCACAATAATAGTCAAGTCGCACGTGTTATTTTCCGTTTCGAGTCATAATTTATCAACATTTCCCTCGGGTCTAAACTTACTGTCCCGATCCCAATTCAATCCAATTATACCCTCAGGTCAATAAGTCAACATATAAATCAATAAGTCTAAATAAACCATGTCTAGTCCATATAGGCAAAACCAAAGGTTCACCGAGACCATAAAGTCTTGGCTAACCCTTGTCGAGGCCGAAGCATCACAAGTCAAGTTATAACATCTTAATTATCAAATCAAGTCCAAGTCTAAAACGACATATTATCACCACAAGTTTAATTACCACTAATAACAATTATCATTCGAACCATTTTATACTTACCTCTCCGAGACCTCGGGGTCTTGGCTGTGAACAGTGGTGCGTACAACCTAACCAAACGGACCCAACAACTAACCCATATCCTATCTACTAAACGGCCTAAACAACTCAAACAACAATAATTTAACCATAATGTAACACCTCCAAAATATCGCAGTGGAATATAATATCATTGGAGTGCTACTTATTAGTACAACAGTCATAATCATAGAAAACGACTCTAAATGAGACATTTTTAAAAGCTTATCATTCGATCATAATAAAACATCAGAGTTACAAGATGTCCCAAATAGTTTTAGAGTATATAATACATAAACATAAAAGTTTATAAAGGTTTATCGAATGATATTATTATGCATGTCATCAAAACATTCTCCGTGCGACTTCATGCTTGCCAAATACCTTAGGGACCTGAGATAAAACATGCTAAAAAGTCAATATAAAGGTTGAGTAAAATGCATAGGTTTATGTATAAATAATGGACCACAAGATTTCATGTTTATGAGATAATTAATAAAGTAGTTATTATTGCATTAAGTTCATGACACGCAAAACGTTAACTGGGGTATCATAGAGATGATAATAATAATAATAATAATAATAATAATAATAATAATAATAATAATAATAATAATAATAATAATAATAATAATAATAATAATAATAATAATAATAATGCCCTGGTAGGTAATTTGCCATTTACCTAGTTACTCAAATATAGTGCATTTGTGGCATCTTAACTGACCACACAAACGGGATTCGTCAATCCCAATAGGCCTATTCACAATATTTGCGTTCACATGGAAGTGATTAATGGTTCATGATATGAGGGACATATTTGGCAATAGTGATACTTAGGCAATAATACATTCAGATAAGCATACAGTATAAAGTACTTGTGTCCAAATTGTAAAATAGCATGTATCTCCCCCAATGGGTTAATTAACAGTTTAAGAGTTAAATTGGGGCTATGAACTCACCGTAAACAAAGTGAGTGTCAAGATGTAAGTAGAGTGACGGTAAACCGAGATGTCCTACGAGCAACCTAAAAATAGTACGTTGCGTCTTAGGATTTTAAAATAGTAGTTTGTAATGCAACAAGTATTATATCATTATTTTACTAATTATGCCATTGTACATAGTGGTTATGAAGATTTATAAAGTGACCGGGACTAAAATTGATAGGTTAGGAAAGTGTTACGAGCCCTAAAATATATCTTGTCCTAAGTTCGGGTTTATATTATATTTATAGTCCAAAAATCCTATTATGTCGATATGTGGTTATATTGTCCAAAATGAGTTATTGGGTTTATTCCCGGAAGTGGGTCCTACCACTTCGGGTAATTGTAAAATTTACCATGTGTAAACAAAATTTATAGTTTATATATTTTTATGTTTGTAAAATAGTTCCATTATTTTTAGATGTTATAAAAATTACATTTGACTATTTTTTAGTAAATTTTGATGAGTTATAAAATTTTAGGCTAAGTACGGGTTTTGAATAAAAGTGGATATTCGTTACCAAAAATTCCGTTTCTCCTAAACCATAAGGAGTTATATTACAAAATTTTATATTCCCGGAAAAGTATTTAAGTGTACTAATCAGATTTGTAGGTCTTATAGCTCTAAAAATTATATAACTTAAGTGAGATTACCATTTAACCCTAATATGTCAAGTCTGATCGGGACAGCACTTAACAATCCCACCATTTTCACGATAAGTTGAGTTTCGTAACTCTGTTTTACGCGGGATTTTAGAGTTTTTGGCCATCCAAATCTGGTGTGCGTTTTCCGACTAGTTTTACCGTTTATTTTCTAATTAATTTATCGGGTATCGTCTCATAAGCAACCACCCGGCAAATCGAAGCTAAGAGATAGATCTACAGGCCTACATTTTTACCTAAGTCTCTAAGTGTACTGATTTGTGCAGGAAATTATGAGAACAGTCCCTGGTCCAAAAGTGTCTATGCAAATGATGAGAACAGTCCCTGGTCCAAAAGTAATCATATGAAACATGAAAAATACATGAAATGAAGTATAGATCAGTAGTGATATGATAAATGTGGTGTGGTTTCTTACAAGGATTTGATGAAAAACACAAGAACAATATCAAGAACACTAGATCTAGTAACCAAGATACCCAATGCTTCCAAAACAATCACCAAAAACCATCACCCTTTAAGTTTATAGACTAAGATCTAGTAGTAAAAATACTTCCAAGAAACGCTTGCTAAAACTTCCAAGAAACCCAAGATTTGATGAGATTGATTGTTGTTTTAAGTGAAATAAACCATGAACTAGCTAAAAGGACTCATGATCTTCAACTTATGATTAATAAACTATTCAATTTATGATTAATAAACTTAGTAAAACCTTGATGAATTGGCGTTTTGGGCTGTATAAGCCACGAAATTAAAGTGAAGGAATCAAAAAAATGGCTAGTATTGAGATCTAAAATGGAGTGGTTTGGTGTTTGCTTGTTTTATGAGGTGGTTTTGATAATAGTGGGGGACAAGGAAGAGGAACATGGACAAGTGTCATAGGAGACACTCAAAAATTGACCACCTCATGTATGATTTAGTGTATAGTTTGACCCCAATAATTGCAAACGTGATGTTTTTAAGACGCGAAACTTAAAACCGGGTAACGTAAAAATACAAAACTTACAAAAATGTTAAAACTTGACAACAAAACCTATTTTGATATTTTAGGTAAAAATACAAAACTTACAAAAATGCAAGAATGTGCAAAGTTTAAGTAAAAATAGAAAAGTAAAAATGGAATATTTAAAATATGATTGTAACCAAAATGCATAAAAATAGTTTGTTAATACAAATAATGTCAAAAACGTTATTTGCATTATTCGGTCTTCTTACGTTTTGATAATCACAAAATATAAAAACATGTTACGTAGAGTTACGGTTCATAAGTTTTTAATCAAGAAAACTTGTTTCTACCACGTATCTAGGGCTATAAACGAATCGGACAAACACGAACGGAGCCTTGTTCATGTTCGTTCGTTTAATTTTAACCGGAAAAATAAACGGACACGAACGCTTAAACGGACGGATTTTCTTGTTCATGTTCGTTTATTAAGAAAATGAATTGTTCATGTTCGTTTATGTTCGTTCATTAAGATACTAAACGAACGCTAAACGAACATAAACGATCGAACATGAATGAACATCGACAAACAAATATAAACGTTATTAAATTATGCATAATATATTATTTTAGAAGTGTTGTTTTGTTTGAACAAACCAATTTTAAAATTATACAATTAAAATATATGATATACGAACATAAATAAATAAATGAACATAAATGAACGCATAATCGGACGTTCACGAACATAAATGAATGGACACAACTTTTGTTCATGTTCGTTCATTTAACTAAACGAATGTAAAATATTGTTCGTGTTCGTTCATTTAATAAATAAACGAACATAAACGAACTTTTTACCGAATGGTTCATGAAATGTTCACTGAACGTTCAGTTCATTTACAGCCCTACACGTATCTACTACAACGTCACTTCAGGTATGAACAAACTTCATACCGACATTAGTAAAGTGATCAAAGATTTTATTTTCACTAAAACTTACATTTTTNTAAACGAACTTTTTACCGAATGGTTCATGAAATGTTCACTGAACGTTCAGTTCATTTACAGCCCTACACGTATCTACTACAACGTCACTTCAGGTATGAACAAACTTCATACCGACATTAGTAAAGTGATCAAAGATTTTATTTTCACTAAAACTTACATTTTTATATATGACAAAACATTTTTCACAAAAGTATTTTTGTGTTTTTAAAGAAATGTTTTATTAAGAAAATAAATTCAAATTCAAATGTTCCAACAACTATTTTTCCCTCCAAACCAGATAACCTTTCACCACGTCAGGACAAAAAGAAGAGCGTCTGTCGGGACGGTCCCTTAAATGGGCTGACGGTCCCTTAGCGACAAAGGACCATCACCTATATAAGGGACCGTCCGCTTCTTTCCTAATTGCTATAAATACTGAACTGTTCCTTCTCAAAAAAATAACCCTCTTGGCACAAAAACATTATGTTCTTTCTTTCTCCCTTCTTTGATCACTATAACATGTCGGTATGTGTTTATAAGTGATTCTCTCATCCTCTATATCAAAGTGCAAGAGAAGAACACTCGAAGTCATCATCGAGATGTTATAAGAGTCCACACAAAAATGTAACAAGTGTTACGATTCTCTTCTTCCTCCTATTCTCTCATTTGTAAATATTGTAATTATATCCTACTTGTGTGTGAGTCGTGGATAGTTGTGTTAGGGTGAACTTGGACAAAGGTGAAAGTCCAATAAGTGTTGTAATTAGACTAGGTCTTGTAGGTGTTGTATGTTGTGTTGTAAAGACTAGAACGTAGTGAAGTTCTAGTGTGAAGATTAGGACTTAGTGAATTCGGTGTGTGAAGGCTTGAAACGGGAAGGATTCAAGTACTCGTTCGTGTGAAGGTTTAGATTGTGTGCCGATCCAAGTAGGACAAGTGAGCTTGTTCGTGTGGCCATGTGGGCCTTAGTGTAGATTGATTCTAGCTACGATTAGAACTCGACATTCCGCTTAGTGTCGGTAAACTTGGTGTAAGCTTGTGTACGGATTGCTCCGCCTGAAGGAGTGTGTTGACATAGTGATTGAAAACTCTCGAGTGTGGTACTCGGGGAGTGGAGTAGGACGAAGAGTGAGCTTCGTGCCGAACCACTATCAATCTCGACATCTCCTTTGGTTGTGTTCTTTATTTACTCTTTACATTACTTGCATTTTACATTCATCACTAGTCTAGTAGATATCACATAACTAGTAAAATTCAACAAGTTTGTAAAAGAAACTTAACCGGACCTAAAAGAGGCGAAATATTTTTACAAGTAATTATAAACGGAGAAACTATTCAACCCCCCCCCTCCCTTCTAGTTTCTACAATTGGTATAAGAGCCAGGTTATCAAGATCTTTAGAGTATATTGTATTTTAAAACTTGAATCGATCTATGGAGTCTGAAAGATATCTAGAAGGGCTTTCTTTGAATGAACCACCATTTTTCGAAAATGAAAATTTTGTTGAATGGAAAAATGAATTTGAAAGTTATGTGAAATCAATAGATCATGATCTTTGGCATGTTATTTCAATTGGTGATTTTCAACCAATGAAAACAAATTTCGATAATAAAAATTTCATAAGAAAGTTTTGCAAAAACATTTAAGCAAAAATTTTTATTTACAAAGCCTTGCCAAAAATTGAATATGAAAGAATAATTTTATGTCAAACGGAAAATAACATTTGGAAAAATGTTTTAAACTTTCATCAAAGAAATGGTCAAGCCAAAGATGATGAAAATAAGTCATTAGAAAAACATTTAGTTGAAGTAGATACATGTACTACTAGTTCAAATGTTTTTGATGTAGGTAATGTCGCCAACAAAGATCATGTAAGCAACCTAGAAAGTGAACTAATCTATGAACATTGGAGTGATACCGATGGAGAAGACAACATATACCTTGAATGTGAAACTAGTCAAAAGGTTGATTCTTCAAGTGAGGTACATTCTAAAATTGAACACTTCTGTTACGATCCATTCATTCTAGAGTTTTCTAAAATAGAAAATGAACTTAATAATCTATGCAACATAAGCAGAAAATCATTTTCGGAGAATGAAACATTGAGATCATACGAAACTAATCTTGAAAAAGAAGTCATCTTAGAAGATAAAATGTCTAGACTTAAAAGTGGTATAGAAATTGATCTAGAATGTAAGATGTGTCAAGATTATAAAAATGAGATTAGGAAAGCTAGTGAAATGGCTAATACACTAGCTAAATTTGAAAAGAGCTCTAAGTCTCTTAAAAATTTACTAAATAATCAAAAGACATTTGGAGATAGAATGGGCTTAGGCTATGATTCGTGTGAGCGCTCAACAAGCAAGTCTATACAAATAAAATTTGTTAAACCACTTAAACAAATATAAAAAACATAAGAGATGTTAAAAACAATTGTGAGGATCTGTTTAACACCTTACTTAGTGTTAGGATTACTTTGAGTATATGCTAACTAGCAAGCGGAATTCACTAGTTAACACTTAGAAGATTTGATGTGAGTAAATGTAATAGTAAACAATGAACAAAGTAATGAATAAACTGCTTCAATATTATTGCTAATACGAGTGATCAAGAATATCACTAGGGTTTACAACATTGAAGCTAACACTATTAAACATATAGAAGAGAGATATATGAGAGATATCTTAACCCTAACCTAGGACCTCCTTTTATAGACACAAGGAGTCCTTTACAAGTAATGAATAATCTAAACATATAGGATATACACAAGATCTTTTCTATACTTATCACTTTACACGTTTATCCTATTATACCAAAAACATAAGCAGTACAAACTATGTATAACTAATAGTACTAACTAATGATGTGCGTGGGATTGCGACCACGCAACAGGTTTTACCTCTCAAGGGATCTTGAGAAGCTTGGATTCCCACCAAGCAGTGTACCTGGTCGGTGTAGTATAGTGTAGTGGTAAGTACGGGGGATTGATCGTTCTCTCACAGGGAATAGTGTTCGTTAGGATAGAAAAACTACTCTAAAAGATCTAAAGGTGAAGGAAGATTATTTTTGTATTTTTATATTTTATGGAAAGCAAGTAAAATCTCGGGTTTTGGAGGAGTGGGCGGAATTAGTTGCTAGTCAACTAGCCCAAAAACTACTATTGCAATAAAAATAAAATAGCTAAACTATTGTGGTTGTGAAAACTTATATGGAGACAAATGTGTTTACTTAAACTTCCTTACTCCCTAACTATCTTTTACCGGTTAATTGGTGTATGTATTACTTGCGTGGATGACGGGTGTATTCCTTAACAATTAATGGGGTGGCGTACATATCTCCCCAATTCTATGAGCTCTTATCTCCTCCTACAACCATGCGTACACATAATCATAGGGATTGTAAACAGTGGCTCATGCGTTAAATACTACCTTAATAACCTAGTACGCATTAGTTACATGTTTCTTAAGACGTTCAAGCATGTTACCATATAGGAGTATTGCCAGTTTTCTTAAGCCTAACATTGATGAAACATTCATCCCAACAAAGTAATAACACACCGATCAACCAATAATTAATAGTTAGGTTTCATTAGATCTAAGCAAACACAAGAAAAATCTAGCCTAGCATGTTAATTGAAAGACAAGCATAAGATATAATTAACCAACACATAGACATATTGATTAATTTAAGTGAGGACTTATCTTTAATTGAACGTGAAGGATTCAAGGGTGAAAAACCCTTGAAAATACAGCCAAATTCGTCTTTAGGATTTTTCCCAAACTTGTACCAAAAGTTCCGCAATAATGA
>LBNU01006555.1:65221-115966 GCA_014162995.1 Artemisia annua | reverse complement strand
AAAGACAAGCATAAGATATAATTAACCAACACATAGACATATTGATTAATTTAAGTGAGGACTTATCTTTAATTGAACGTGAAGGATTCAAGGGTGAAAAACCCTTGAAAATACAGCCAAATTCGTCTTTAGGATTTTTCCCAAACTTGTACCAAAAGTTCCGCAATAATGAATGAAAAATATAAAAGTATATATAGATTTTACATTCTGACGGCGTCAGGTTATGGGTTCTGACGCCGTCAGCTCGCCGCCATTAGGGTTCTCGGATGGCCTAGATTTACTTCTGACGCCGTTGATGAGACGAAAAGTGTTACGCTTTTAGGGGGTCATTTAAGCCCTAATTAGTATAAATGTGATCAAATATTGCCCTAAATCGTTCCTTTTGTCATTTTAGGTACTTTTGAGAGGAATTCTGGAAAACATGCATATTCGGACGTTTTTGGAGCATAAAAGTGAAGAAAACGACAAAGTCTCAAAAGATGAAGATTTACAACCTGACGGCGTCAGAAGTCACAAGGTGACGCCGTCAAAAAGTCTTGACAAAAGAGTGGAATACAATTATCAAATGACGGGCCAGAGAAAATTTGGGATTTAACACCCGACGCCGTCAGGTGTTAGGAAATATAGGCCGTCAGGTTATAAATTAAAGAGTGACGGCCCAGAAGGTTTTATAAGGTGACGGCGTCAGAAGTGGATCTAGGCCATCCGAGAAACCTAATGGCGGCGAGCTGACGGCGTCAGCCCTTATAACCTGACGCCGTCAGAGTGTAAAATCTATATATAGTTTTCTAATTTTCATTCATTAGTGTGGAACTTTGTGGAGAACTTTTAGGGCAAACCCTAAAGACGAATTTTCTGTACTTTTTAGGGTTTCCAACCCTTGGAACCCTCATGCTTAATTAAAGATAAGTCTTCACTTTAATTCAATCAATATGTCTATGTGTTGGTTGATTATCTCTTTTGCTTGTCTTTTAATTAACATGTGTAGCTAAATTCTCTAGTGTTTGCTTAGATCTAATGAAACCTAACTATTAATTATTGGTTAATTGGTGTGTGTTGTTGTTTGTTGGGATGATTGTTCCATCAATGTTAGGCTCAAGAAAACTGGCCAACCTCCTTTATGGTAACGTGCTTGAACGTCTTGGGAAACATGTAGCCAAGGCATACTAGGCTATTAAGGTAGTATTTAACGCATGAGCCACTGTTTACAACCCCTATGGTTGTGCCGTGCATGGCATAGGGCGAGATAAGAGCTCATAGAATTGGAGAGATATGTATGCCACTCCATGAGTTATTAGGAATACACCCTTCATCCACACAAGTAACATACATATCAATTAACCGGTAAAAGATAGTTAGGGAGTAATGAAATCTAAGTAAACACAATTTTCTCCATAATTGTTTTCACAACCACAATAGTTTAGATATTTATTTTATTTTAATTTGCAAAAGTAGTAAACTTGGGTTAGTTGACTAGCAACTAATTCCGCCTTTCCTCTAAAAACCGAGATTTTAATTGCTTTCATAAAAATATAAAAATACAAAAAGAATCTTCCTTCCACCTTTAGACCTATTAGAGTAGTTTTTCTATCCTAATGAACACTATTCCCTGTGAGAGAACGATCAATCCCCCGTACTTACCACTATCCTATACTACATCGGTCAGGTACACTGCCTGGTGGGGTTGTAAGCCTCTTGAGATCCCTCGAGAGGTAAAACCTGTTGTAAGGTTACAAAATCACGCATCAGCCGTCACTCTTTATTTTGTTCTGGGCCGTCACTCTTTAAGTTAACACCTGACGGCCTAATTTCTCTAACACCTGACGCCGTCAGGTGTAAACATCTTGTTTTCTTCATAGGGCGTCTAGTGTAATCTGATTTCACTCCTTTGTCCATGTTGGCTGACGGCGGCACCTTGTGACTCTGACGCCGTCAGGAAGGAAATCCAGCTTCTTTTGAGACTTTGTCGTTTTCTTCACTTTTATGCTCCAAAAACGTCCAAATATGCATGTTTTCCAGAATTCTTCTCAAAAGTACCTAAAATGACAAAAGGAACGATTTAGGGCAATATTTGATCACATTTACTCGAATTAGGGCTTAAATGACCCCTTAAAATAGAGATTACTTGACTTATGTAGCCAATGTAATTATAACAAAAACACGGGTGTAAAAACAAAGGGTTAATCCTAATGCCTCTTATCATGTAGTAGATCTAACTACACGAATGTAGTCTCACTTGTGGATTTGAGATGGTCCTAACGCAAGTTCTAGAATCTAAGTGCTACCGGTACTCACATCATAGCATCAAAGATGGATGCTTTTCCTACCAATTCTAGGGGTGAACCTCACATATTTGGGGTGGAAATTTTTTTAGTGGTATGGTTTTGTGCTAGTCATATAATTTCGTATCCATGAGACGCTCATTAAGACCAAAGTCTCACTTCTAAATGTTGTAAAAAATTTTAAATTGGCGTTAAAATTACCCTAACAAATATTTCTCTCGGTTTTATTACAAATTTACTATCAAACAAACAAAAATCAAGCGCAATTGTATTCTCTAAGGTGCCTTCATTTACCCCATTACACTTAAACCGAACATTGTCCTTAATGTTCAAATAGAAGATGTAAAAGTAAATAAAATGAAAGAATGAAATCAAATACTCCCCTGATTCGTTTGATGTGGATAGTGAGGTAACATGGTTAGATCTTCTTCCAAGAAAGATGAACGCTCAAAGCTTCCCTTCCAAAATATAAATCATCTTCTTGTCCAAAATAACCTGTTAACCTAGAAAAAATATAAAGGCCAACCTCGCATAAAATCGGCGGTATAATCTATAATAGGATATAATGCTTGTGGAATGAATATTTTTGCAGAATTCCTGGAGATTATAAGTTAGAGAATTAACAAAAACTTTTTATTTCCGGAAGAAAAACAAAACTTTCAAAAATTGCAGAAAGTTATTGCCTGACGCCGTCAGGTTGTAATGCCTGACGCTGTCAGAAATGATCTGACAGAATTCTCATGTTAAGTTTCCGGAAAAACTCTAGAAAAACTAGAGCTTACTTCCTGGAATTCCTGCAAAAATTCATTATGACTCGATACAAGCATTTGACTCAAACAAGTACTAATATATATGTTAATTTACATTGTTATGATTCATGTTCATTCGTTCTTATAAACCGATTTAGATTTCCCTTACACTTAGCTTTTGCAAAATACCTTTATATGTCGTTAAGACGAAGTTAAAAACAAAATAAAGCATTTTCACAAGTTAGTTTGAATCATGAATCAATAACAAGAAATATCATACATACGGAAACAAATAAAATCAAATAAACAAACAAAACACACAAAGCTTGGGTTGCCTCCCAAGAAGCACTTTTCTTTATTAACGAGTCTTGTAGCTAGACTCAAAGTCACGTGTTCTACGTTTTTCCGTTTTGCTTCTCCATTGCCTCTCTAATCATCCTAACAACCTCCATGTCAACTTTGTATTTAAGTCCGAGGTTCAAGCAATCTTTATAATAAAGGCTTCTCTTATTCCAAACATAGTTCATGCCTTTCTCCTTATCCTCATCATTGATCTCTTCAACTGCACCAATGTAATCTTTGTCTAACCGGGGCACAAACCGAAATTCTTTTGCCTTATAGGGCATCCTATAAGTGATCCTATCAATGTTACTAGAAAACTGAATTGTGCCTCTTAAATGATCATACTCCAAGTTGGACACCTCAACAAATGGTTTCCCTAACACACTTTGAGATAAGCGGCAATCAACGACACTAGCCAAATCTTCAAGGACCATGAAGTCTGTGACAAAGGTGATATTTCCGACAAGGACATGAATACCTTTAACCCTTCCAACGAAGTTACAAACTCCGTCGGGATACTTTGGGTCTTTCCTAGGTTCAAGTGGTTTGTTCATGATGTGGCTATAAAGACTTGAGGACATTACATTGATTGGGGATTCACAGTCAATGTAAGCATGCTCAACATATTGGTACCCAATCATACATGGTATCTTCATATTCTCAGGATCACCCCTCTTAATTTTTGGGTCGATTCTAACAAAAGGTGGTCTAGGGTTATCAACTAGGTTGTTATAGTAAGCAATCTCCTCCTTAGTGGGGTATAAATTGTAATAATCATCCAACCTAGGATCTATCTCTTCTTCATAANTAAGCATGCTCAACATATTGGTACCCAATCATACATGGTATCTTCATATTCTCAGGATCACCCCTCTTAATTTTTGGGTCGATTCTAACAAAAGGTGGTCTAGGGTTATCAACTAGGTTGTTATAGTAAGCAATCTCCTCCTTAGTGGGGTATAAATTGTAATAATCATCCAACCTAGGATCTATCTCTTCTTCATAAAGCTTTTCAACCAACTCGCCAACCGTAAGATTGTTGTTTTCTAAGTAATTATCCGAGTACATGGCGGTTGCTAGGTCGATAAGGGCATAGTCAAGCTCTATATCAATCATACTATTGAGCTCCCTAAGGTCACTTATCTCTTCCTCAATTTGGCTACGTAACAAAGCCACTTCGTCCGGTGTAAGGGGTGGATTCGCGTTTTCCATAATGGCCAACGGAATAATTAATGGGCAAGTTATTACGAACAAAAGCACAAAGAAAATAGATAGACTAAAGAGATCCTAGAAAAATAAAATAAAAATCTCACTAGAAAGGAATCTAGTGAGTAGACCTAATAAAATAAAAATTCTACCTAAACAATAACAATTCCCCGGCAGCGGCGCCAAAAACTCGATGACGTGGGATTGCTACCACGCAACAGGTTTTACCTCTCAAGGGATCTTGAGAAGCTTGCAATCCCACCAGGCAGTGTACCTGGTCGGTGTAGTATAGTGTAGTGGTAAGTACGGGGGATTGATCGTTCTCTCACAGGGAATAGTGTTCGTTAGGATAGAAAAACTACTCTAAAAGGTCTAAAGGTGAAGGAAGATTATTTTTGTATTTTTATATTTTATGGAAAGCAAGTAAAATCTCGGGTTTTGGAGGAGTGGGCGGAATTAGTTGCTAGTCAACTAACCCAAAAACTACAATTGCAATAAAAATAAAATAACTAAACTATTGTGGTTGTGAAAACTTATATGGAGACAAATGTGTTTACTTAGACTTCCTTACTCCCTAACTATCTTTTACCGGTTAATTGGTGTATGTATTACTTGCGTGGATGACGGGTGTATTCCTTAACAATTCATGGGGTGGCATACATATCTCCCCAATTCTATGAGCTCTTATCTCCTCCTACAACTATGCGTACACATAATCATAGGGATTGTAAACAGTGGCTCATGCGTTAAATACTACCTTAATAACCTAGTACGCATTAGTTACATGTTTCTTAAGACGTTCAAGCATGTTACCATATAGGAGTATTGCCAGTTTTCTTAAGCCTAACATTGATGAAACATTCATCCAAAAAAAGTAATAACACACCAATCAACCAATAATTAATAGTTAGGTTTCATTAGATCTAAGCAAACACAAGAAAAATCTAGCCTAGCATGTTAATTGAAAGACAAGCATAAGATATAATTAACCAACACATAGACATATTGATTAATTTAAGTGAGGACTTATCTTTAATTGAACATGAAGGATTCAAGGGTGAAAAACCCTTGAAAATACAGCCAAATTCGTCTTTAGGGTTTTTCCCAAACTTGTTACCAAAAGTTCCACACAATGAATGAAAAATAGAAAAGTATATATAGATTTTACACTCTGACGGCGTCAGGTTATGGGTTCTGCCGCCGTCAGCTCGCCGTCATTAGGGTTCTTGGATGGCCTAGATCTACTTCTGACGCCGTCACTTGTAAATGTGCTCTGGGTCGTCACTCTTTAGAATTACACCTGACGGCCTACTTTCTCTAACACCTGACGCCGTCAGGTGTAAACATCTTGTTTTCTTCATAGGGCGTCTAGTGTAATCTGATTTTACTCCTTTGTCAATGTTGGCTGACGGCGTCACCTTGTGACTCTGACGCTGTCAGGAAGGTTTTTCAGCTTCTTTTGAGACTTTGTCGTTTTCTTCACTTTTATGCTCCAAAAACGTCCAAATTAGCATGTTTCCAGAATTCTTCTCAAAAGTACCTAAAATGACAAAAGGAACGATTTAGGGCAATATTTGATCATATTTACTCGAATTAGGGCTTAAATGACCCCTTAAAACGAGTACACTTTTCGTCTCATCAAACGGCCAGGAATTTTGTCTTTTTCTGTGGAAAGTTTATTTGGTGAAAAACTAACTGGTTTTTGTTAAAAATTTGAATTCATATATTTAGTATGATTTAAATATTTTCCTTTATTACCAAAAGTGTTTTTCAAAAATATATAATATGTTTATATTATTTTATAACATTTTCTTTTAATTAAAACATTTCCCTTTAATTACCAAAAGTGTTTTTCTAAAATATATAAAATGTTTATAACATTTTATAAAATTTGTAATGTCTAAATAAAAATCCCTTTGATCATAAAATGTATTAGACATTTGTTTATACATACCTTAAGTGATTGTTGAAGCATACTCGAGACGTTGAGATGTCAAGAGATGTTGACGTATGAATGCATAGATGATTTGTGATTACAAGTAAGTTAAACACTTTACGTTATGTGTTGTAACTTACATCTTTGTCATTATCAAAACATAAAGAGGATTTTTAGATTAAATATCGTAATATAAATATCGTAATATTTATGCCAACAATTTGTTTGGCCTGGGGTAAATATACTGACACCTACACTCACCTTACACCTTAATCTTTTGTCCTACTCCTTACTTAGCATTCCTTATGATTCTCTTGACTCTATTTATTGTATTTCATTTGTATCGTTCTCTGTTTTGTTTTGCTATCTATATATCTGTTCACTGAGCTTTAAGCTCAGCCGAATTTCTTTTCTCCTGCGGCAGGTTTAGTAGGAAGCTGGGTTTATTGATGAAGAGATCTTATTTTTGGGCTTAGAAGACTTCACCCTAATTAGCTAGTTGCTGGACTTAGTGATGATTAGAAGCATTTGTGTTTGGGCTTAGTATTTGATGTTGGGCTTAGTTTAGTATTGTTGCCCTTTTGTAGTTTGTACTTTGTTTAGTTTTCATTTGTAACCATTGTAAACTTTGTATGGAAATGTATCTCTGTTTCGCTTGTGTTCTGAATTGACTCCATAATGTTACATTTTAGCCCTTCTCGGGTTGGGGTGTTACAAACATTAGGCCAGAGAGATCACACCTTTTGGAATCGGGTTTTAGACAAGTTCAACAATAAGAATCAGGGTGACAATCGTAATAAACATATGCTTGTTGGTAAATGGTCAACACTTAACTCCGAATGTAAAATATTCAACGCTATTTACAGGGATGTGTTTATGAACAGGGCGGTAAATGCCAATGATCGTCTCGCTACCTAGACCATTTATGAGCAACGCTATGGTGGGAGAAGCTTCAGATACGTTCACGTGTGGGAGGTTGCAAGTCCAACCCATATGGCTAGTTTATGGTTAACGGTCTTGTATGATTTAGTATCGTTTTTAATATGCTGTAATGTTACTTTAAGTTTGAATTTGAATAAAAAGCTTAACGGCTAGTTTATCCAAAAAAATCCTTTAACGGCTAGTTTACCCTATAAATGCCATCTTTACTCAACTTCGTATTGTCACACAATTATTACTAAATTTCACACAAATACTATGGCTAACGAACCAGCTTAGGTACAAAGAACAATTCTTGCTCGATTACGCAATGAACAAGAAAAAGAGCTGAGGCTGATTAACAATTTGCTAGGTGAGATAACTCTAATCATGCTACAGAAGCATTGATGCAGGTTTTACCGACCATGTTTTAATATTTATAAGTGTCTCGTTTACCTAAGGTCTACCTAATGCACTATCGGGCAGTGTACCCGGTCGTGTTAAAGCCGAGGTCGTCCCAAGAGCTATGTGTGTGGAATCTATCTAAGTTTAGTGTCACGTATAAAAGGGGGTTTATGATTGTAAAGATTAATTAACTAATAAAAGTAAATGACAAGACAAGTAAATAAATAGAAGAGAATCAAATAAGGAGAAGTTGTAATACCTAAAAATCCTAAATGTGTAAAATGACCAAAATGCCCCTATATTTAAAAATCTTAATAATTAATTACATGATACCAAATAAGCCTTACAAGTTTGTAATTCATCACATATGATCTAAAATAATTAGAAACTAAAATAAATATGAGGAAAAATAAATTCGTGACACGAACTCCATTTTGGGTCGTCTATCAATTGTAAACAAACTATAAATAATATTAAGGACCCAATAATTAATGTTGAGCCCATGAATTTCCTTTGGCTTGGCCCATACACGATCCACCCCAACAAAAATAAAAGATCTGGTCTTGATTTCTGTTCTGCCATTCGTACACTTCACAAAAGAATTCCAAAACCCTAAGTTTTCTAAACAGTCGATCTTCTCTTCTCCTTGTGCAAGTCGAACGATTTCAAGGGATTCAAGGTGTTGTGATTCTTGTTCATGCTTCCATTCGATCACACAAGTTTAGGTATCCTCATAAATCCCTTATTGTTCTTTTAATCTTAAGTTAAAGCAAACATGAAACCCTAAGAATTATATATATGCAATCCGACACATATGTAGTAAACAAGAAAAGGAATTAGGGTTTTGTTAGGGTTTGATTTGAATTAGTTATTATGTGTTAATGATTTGGTAATGATTAACCATTAATGAAGTTTAATTAAAGTTAGGGTTAGGGTTTTTGTTAATAAAGAAGGGTTTGAATGGTTTTGTGAAGGTTAAGGGTAATTAATGTGAACTTGTTTTCTGGACAGATTTGATACCTGAATATGTAAATGTGATAGGTCATGATGTATAATGATTTTATTCAGTTTCTTTTGATGAAAACTTATTTTTATGTCTTAGTTAAGTTTTCCAATTGGCGTGGAGTGATTTCAAATTGTTTTGGTCGAGTTTTTGATTTTTGTGTGATTAAGTGTTGAGGCTGAAATTCGGGAGTCTGAAATCAGTCAACTTTGTCGATTTTTCATTCACAAACTATACAGAGTTGACCCATGAAACTCTCCAGTATTTAACTTCTACATGTTTCGTAATACCATGAATTTTTGGGAATTTTTCCTGAATGTTATGATGGGTCTCTCAAGGGGATACTTTTTGGGTACATCAGCAGGTCGGTTTTCTGAGTAGTCTGGGTTTGAGTATTTTTCGTGTGGGGTTAACCTAACTAATAAATTCTGGGAAAATTCGTGTAGGTTCTAAAGACATTTAAGTATCTCTGTGAATTTTTGTGAATTTTATTTTTGAGTTCTAATATGGATCAAAAATTCGTAAAGTTGTGACCGGATTGTATTTAAAAGCTGATAAAATGATTAAAAGGCTAACGAAGGGTATAACTTAATCATAAGAGGTGAAATTGATTATAAGCTATAACTTTTTCATAAATTGGACATTCAAGAAGTAACTAGATACTTAAATACTTTTCATAACTCAAATTTATATGAAACATGATTGGTGTGTTAGAAGGGTTAATCTGTAAATGTGTAAACTTGAGGAGTTAAATGGTAACATGTGATAATTTAATTTTAAACCCCAAACTAAATAATGACCAATTGTAAACCCTAAACTTGTCATACTTATATAATTGACCCTAAAGCATATTAAACTAGCATACTAAACCCTAAACTTACATAATTATCATTTTGAACACTTAACTTGTCCAAACGTTAATTATACTTATGAATGATTTAAATTGCCAATTATGGAAACCTGCTAAATATGGAAAGTTACTTAAAATGGAAAGATAACATAAAATCAGTAATCTGAGTTAAGTAAACTGTTTGTAATATTGGTTCGTCCTCATTCCTTTAGGTTCTGCGAAGAAGGAGTGATCCTTTGGTGTTCTGTGATTTCTGTTTTGTCAGTTTTGCTTTTGGAATAAGGTACAGATATTCTGACCTTTTCAGTAAAGGTTTCTCATGATCTCTTTTCATTTGTTATCTTTCATTCTATTTAGGGTTCCCTATGCCATTGCTATGAAACCCTTATATTTTCTGAACCTTTTCTGTAATGAACCTTTGTTATCTGAACCTTCTAATTTGGACTTTCTGATTTGACCTTCTGATTTAGACTTTATGATATGAACCTCTGATATGTATTTCTGACCTGATTATTATGACCTAAGATCTGTATCATTTTATGATATTCTGTGTGACCTATTCTAGTTTGACACCCGAGCCAAATTTATTTCACTTGGCATGGGGGTTCCATGTCCGTGTCAGTAATGNTAATGAACCTTTGTTATCTGAACCTTCTAATTTGGACTTTCTGATTTGACCTTCTGATTTAGACTTTATGATATGAACCTCTGATATGTATTTCTGACCTGATTATTATGACCTAAGATCTGTATCATTTTATGATATTCTGTGTGACCTATTCTAGTTTGACACCCGAGCCAAATTTATTTCACTTGGCATGGGGGTTCCATGTCCGTGTCAGTAATGCACCTCTGACATGACTCTAGGGCAGTAGAGTGATGTTCTGCCACGTCCCCTTTCTGTTATATTATGTGCACACCTTATGATATGATTTATTATGGCCAATCTGATTTCTGTGGGGGCGTATGGATGCATCCTAGATCTGTTATCTATTATCTGTTATCTGGCGATTGATGTTGCGTGCATGCACGTCCTTCACAACTCTGGTAGGTCTCCCCTACATATGTTGCCTTATGTGTGATTATGATTATTATATGATATCTGTTTCTGGGCTCGTGGTAGATGACTATCCTTTACCTTTACCTTTATTTCTGCTTTCAGTTACTTTGATTATATTTCAGTTATTTCCGTTACACCATATTCTGTATTCGTTTCTATTTCATATTGCTTTGTTTTTATATCTGTTCACTTAGCTTTCGTAGCTCAGCCGCATTTCTTTTCTTCTGCGGCAGGTATTCAAGATTACTTCTGGGATGGCTTTCTGGGGATTGAGAGTAGAGCTGAGTGCAGACTTGACCATAGTCATTTTAGAATAATGTTATTTATGTATCATAAAGATTCGGAAACTAGTTTCATTCATTGTTTTCCTTTGGTTATTTTGTAAGGCGTCCGCTTTTGTTGTATTAAATATGTACTGATGTAACACCATAATGTGACACTTCTACCCTTGTCGGGTTGGGGTGTTACAGAAGTAGTGCTAACCTAATTACTACTCTTGTTATTATTATGATTAGTTTTCTATAAGTGCATCATATCATATCGTCTGGAGGTTATACACATTTAGGATCAGAGGGTTAAATTGCCTAAATCTATCTTACACATTGTCCTATTCCCGCCTATTGTAAAGACGAGAGTTCATCGGTCGGCGTGAACCTACGAAGATGCAAGAGTCATTAAGTACCTCTACTAACATGGACAAGTCTAGCGGGATGCGGCATGGTCAGATCTTACACCCCGTCTAGCTCCTTCAAGTGTATTGCATTGGTAGGTGGTCCTAGGGTTAATTCGCACATGTATGGTGATATTTCTATCACCAAGTCACATCCCCATCGACTTGGGTCCTAGGGTTAATTCACCAAGCCTCCAAGGAACTACCAATGCTCAACACTATCAAAACTAGAGTGTCCTAAGACTCGCCATGAAAGTATACAAATAATACTACAATAGATGCATAGAAAAATAACTCATAACAAAAACAATTTCATAATTAGGCTAATACTAAGAGGTGTTTAGCCACTCATATTCATAGTTGCAGTAAAACAAGATTGTGTTATTACAAATGTAAACATGAATCGAATACAAGACAAAGGAATGAATAAACTTATGATTGGTGTGTGAATCCTCCCTTGGAAATGACTTGTATGTGGATTGAACTTCGTTCCTCCTGCTCCCTGAGTTTCTCCCAACTTCTGTGTGGTGAAAAGTGAATGAATAAACTCGGAATTAGGGCTGGTATTTATAGGCCCGACTTTGCTACGGCGTAGCTGATTGAGTTGCTACGCCGTAGCCTTTGTAAATATCAACTACGTCGTAGCTTGATCAAGTGCTACGGGCGTAGTTTCTTCCTTGGATGTATCTACGGCGTAGTTATTTGGGGAACTACACCGTAACTTCTTCTTTGGCCACGTGAGTTCTTTACTGCCTCATTTTGGGGTCTACGCCGTAGGTGGAGAGTTGCTACTCCGTAGAGCCCTTTAGTATATCACTACGCCGTAGTCATGGTTTGAGCTACGCCGTAGACTTCATAAGTCCTTGCTACGGCGTAGGTAGATGACCCTCTATGCCGTAGTTAGTGCAGAATCCGCATACTTCATGTATTTTCTCTTTAGTCCTTCCAATTCCGCGTTTCTTCGTTCCTTTACTCATCTTTGCCCTGAAAACAGAATATAAACGAATAAGGGTATATATCCTAACATATGAATACAAAAGATGAGTAATAAAGGGGGAAATTAACACTTAAATCATGGACTTATTTGATGTTATCAAGCATGATCGTGCTCCAGAGATCGAAAGGTTGCGTGCGATGCCTCAAGACCATCCAGCTATCACAGTCGGTCTAGAAACTCTAATAAGAAACGATGAAACAGATCTGCAACTTCATGTCGCCTTGAAGATGGTTATGGAACAAGTGTTGCAGGTGTGGAAGGAGAAGTCAGATCTCATTGACAATTACCAGTCTATATAAAAGCTTCATGGCTATCGTTGCATGCTCTATGTATTCGTATTGTTTTGTATTCAATAATGATTTTTAAGTTATGGTTTGATTTTTAAAACATAGGGGGTGTTTTGTAAATTAATTTTGGAATTCATAAAAAGTATACAATAATACAAGGGCCAAAAGTGTAATTTTTTTGAATAGAGACGCAGCTTAACGCTGCATTAAAACTAAAACGCAACACGTTAACGTGATATTGACTTTCAATGCCGGTAAGGCATAACGCAGGTGAAACCATGGTGCGTTAAGGTTTAACGTGGGCACCTCGGTTAACTTACCTAGTGCTCTTACAATAGCATTTAGGGGTAATACAAAAACATGTTATTAAACTTTGTAAAAATGCTTGTTTAAGTCATTGAATTTTATTTTTGTTAAACATTGTGAATTGTTCGTTCAAGCTACTGAATATTTGAAAAGCGATCATTCCAGTTACTACGAAAATTGGCTATCGGGTGATAACCAATTGGCCAATGCCAAGTCATTAAATAAAAGGGTTTAATATATAAATATGTTAGTAAACATTGTGAAAATGTTCACGCAAGTTACTAAAGTTTGCGTTTTGTTCATCCAAGTTATTAAACGTTGAAAACCATCCAATCCAATTGTTGTCGGAACGATGTTAAAATAGGTGAACAAGTTAATTGTTGGACTGTTAAGATTTGTGTTGAAAATGATATTTATGTAACGACGTCACTTGTTAGGATGTACTAAAAGTGTAAGAACATGTGGGTTAAATAGATTTATGTTCGCAAATAATGTTGCATTTGTTGTTTGCTAATAAGCTCGCGGGTTATATACATTTATCGTGCTTTCGTTTTGGTTTGGTATATCTAGGTTTCATAAAATTTGCAAAAGGGATGAACTTTTTATTTGTTGGATAGTTCATGGACTCCATTGTTGAGACTATTGTTTATGAAAAATATATATATTTTGGTGTTTTGAATGCTCGTGATTATTTTTATTAGAAACTAATTTGTAAATACAAATGAAAAATAAAAGAGAAAAAACATGGGGTTATTTTTGTCATTTCACTTGGCACATCATCATCTTTACATGTTACAAAAGATAAAACAAAGTTTAGTAATATATGTAACCGGTTATAAAGTTTAGTACTCCCTCCGTCCCAAAATATAAGTCCAGTTTGACTTTTCTAATTGAACTTTGACCGTAAATAATTTTGCTTGTATTATATAATATTTGATGCAAAATATATAGATGAATAGTGTTTTATATGTATTTTTATTTGGTATAATGTTCGTCAAGTAATATATAATACAAACAAAAACATTTAATGTCAAAGTTTGATACAAAAAGTCAAACTGGACTTATATTTTGGGACGGAGGTAGTAACTTGTATGAACAAAAAGAAAGTTTAGCATTTTAGACGTACTTTTTGAAAAGTTTAGTGACATATTTGCATATTAAGGGCCCGTTTGGTTGGGGGTTATTGACCCAAAGGAATACAATCATAACCATAACAAATGTTTGGTAACTCAAAGTAATACTATCATTCCCAAAAATATGTACTATACTCATTCTAGTGTGGGAGGGTGGTATTTGATAAAAGTGTGGGACCACTTTATTTACTCTCTCTATCTCACTCTTCCTTTTATATTTTTCTCACATTTTTTTTATATATTTTTAATTCTTTATAATTTTTTATTTTACATTTTTTTTCTTTTACATCAAATCAAAAAAATCATATTTTCTTTGCATGTTCTATGGCGAGAGGTCTTAGTCGTAAGATCTTTATATGGTGGGATATTAATCCTTCGGAGATTTCTTCGTACGAGGAGTGGCTAAATTGGGTCTCGAGTATTCGGCTTTCTTCTAATCGTAAAGAATTATTGGAAGGTGTTTTCTATGTCATGTGGTGGCTTGTATGGAGATTTCGAAACACATCTATTTTTGCCTCGAAGAGTCCTTCCAAGGCGGTCCTTTTTGATGATATAGTGGCTCGTTCGTTTTATTGGTGTAGATATAGAAGCAAGGCGNAGATTTATGTTCGCAAATAATGTTGCATTTGTTGTTTGCTAATAAGCTCGCGGGTTATATACATTTATCGTGCTTTCGTTTTGGTTTGGTATATCTAGGTTTCATAAAATTTGCAAAAGGGATGAACTTTTTATTTGTTGGATAGTTCATGGACTCCATTGTTGAGACTATTGTTTATGAAAAATATATATATTTTGGTGTTTTGAATGCTCGTGATTATTTTTATTAGAAACTAATTTGTAAATACAAATGAAAAATAAAAGAGAAAAAACATGGGGTTATTTTTGTCATTTCACTTGGCACATCATCATCTTTACATGTTACAAAAGATAAAACAAAGTTTAGTAATATATGTAACCGGTTATAAAGTTTAGTGTAGTAACTTGTATGAACAAAAAGAAAGTTTAGCATTTTAGACGTACTTTTTGAAAAGTTTAGTGACATATTTGCATATTAAGGGCCCGTTTGGTTGGGGGTTATTGACCCAAAGGAATACAATCATAACCATAACAAATGTTTGGTAACTCAAAGTAATACTATCATTCCCAAAAATATGTACTATACTCATTCTAGTGTGGGAGGGTGGTATTTGATAAAAGTGTGGGACCACTTTATTTACTCTCTCTATCTCACTCTTCCTTTTATATTTTTCTCACATTTTTTTATATATTTTTAATTCTTTATAATTTTTTATTATACATTTTTTTTTCTTTTACATCAAATCAAAAAAATCCTAATCCAAATTTAAATCAAAATCCAAATCCAAATCCTAAACCCATCTACAAACCAAACGGGCCCTAACTCTTTTGGGTTATAAATTAAATTAAAGTGATTACAAGTATATATTTGTGTTTCTTTATTTGATATGACAAGCAGTTTATATATGATAATTAAATGAGGATCGTTTACCCGTGCTCTGCTGCTAGGCTCAGGATCTTATATGGAAACAATTTATGTTATTCTAATATCTCATCCAAACCGGTTTTAATTTTTACTTATAAAATATTTTACAAGTATACAAATAAAAACTAAATACTAAACTAATAATACATTAAAATTTACTTTTTTTCAAACTAAAGTGAAACTCAAACGGAGTAGTTGACGTTAATTAGAAAGTCTATTTTTACATCCAACTTAATTAGCCACCCTTGATTTATCACGGGTGTATAAGCTAGTCTAATTTATAATTGAATGTTAAGTTGATTAACTACAAATTATATAAATTTGAACTTTCACAAAAAGTGCAAATTGATGGAAACATCTTGACCCTGAGCATCACTGGAGTGCCGACCTGATCCTTCCCCAAAGACCAAGCCAAGACAATGATTTATTGTCTCATCAACTTAATTGGTTAGGAGTTGGGATTGAACCCGTGCCATTTTCTACAAACGCCCTTCTTTGACCGATCAACTTAGTGTTTGCGGAGGGGAAATAATACCATTATGGCAAGCCCAAGTTGGTTACAATTTTGAACTTAGGAACGGTTTTCGTAAATAAGGTAAGTGACAAGGACTATTTGTGTAACTTTTTCTCTAAAAGACAATTTCGTAAGGTTAAGTAACTAGCATGAACTATTTATTTAACTTTTCATTACAATAACAATCTATAAATTTAGGGAGGTGATTTGCACACTCCAACAATTGATTGAGACACTCAAATTATGAGTGTTTTGACATTTATATCCTTACAGAGTGAAAATAAGTAAAAATGATGTGAGGGTATAAATGTCAAGAGACTTATAATTTGAGTGTCCCAAACTCCCAATCAATTGTGGGAGTGTGCAAATCACCTCCCATAAATTTAACTCAATGACAGTTTACGTAATTGTAAATAGCGACAACATTTTTTGCAATCTCCGAGACTGTTTATATTCTAAAAAACTATTCTTGATTTTTTATTTTATTTTATTTTATTTATTTATTTACTTTTTTTTTGAAGTTTACTATTCGGTAAATAATAAACATTTGTAAAATGTTTATATTTAAAACTAAATTAAATTGTCTTAATAAATAAATATGAGTGTGCTTATTTCATTGAGGAACAAACAAAAACACAAAAGCTTGTTTGCTTGGGATATGTGGCCGCACATATGTTTGGTTAAACCTCAACATACGATCACCAACAAAAACCATGTCTATGTCTCTTTGAGTCATGTTACGGTATTACTTACACTTGTAATTACGATAAAGATTTATCATTACACCATTTCAAGAACATGTGACGGATAACGTTTTTCTTGTTGAAATTACTTATGAATGATGGGTATTTTAACTTAGATGTATGCGATCTAACCGGAATATTTATGTGACCGTTTACAAGTCTTTTATCTTGCTACTCCAAGATGTATACTTGGTGAATATGAAACTGAAACCCGTTGTGAAGATATTCGTATACCTAACCACTAGACGATTTTGAAGCAATTTTTTATTTTTTTTTTATTATTTTTTTTTTTTTTTAAGTTCCCTTAGAGGATTTAACCTTTCTACATGTTTAAAGAATTTTATTCCAAGTAGACTATAGCAGAATCAAAATACTAGGAAGAAGAAGAAGAAAAAAAAAAAGTAGTTGGTCAACAGTTCGACATTATGCGGCTATGCATATTGCGGTAATGCGTTGCTATAGTGGAGATTCATCTAACACGTTTCTCTATTATGAATAACGGAATATCTTTATGAAAATATTTTCCTTGGTTTAAAAGCACCCAAGTATAAATTCAGCTTCTATGAAACTTTTTTAAGAGATCTTTAAAATTTTGTGTTATGAAGTAGTAACGTGACTGAATAATGAAAATGAGATAATCACATGTAATTGAAGGTGTTGCAAATTATAGTGGTTGAGGCTATGTTTGGCAAAAGTAGCTGCGATCAGTAGCAGTGAATAGTAGCTGTGAGCAGTAGCCATAGCTCACTGCTCACCGCTCACAGATTCATAAAGAAGCATTGAAAAAATGAGCTTTCTTAAAAAATAGCAAAGCTCACAGCTCTCATGCCAAACGAACACTAAAAATAAAAAAACTCATTGTTCACCGCTCATCGCCTCAAAAAGCTCCAAAAAGCTTTGCGCCAAACATATCCTTAATCTAATCTATGATACTATCAAATTATAACGAACTAGTAAAGTATACAAATTTATTATACATTATGATATATGATACTATCAAATTATAACGAACTAGTAAAGTATACAAATTTATTATACATTATGATATACTCCGTGTGATTTATTTTATCAAAGATATCAAAACACAATTTCTAAATTTGCTTTACCAAAAAATAAATAAATATATAAATAAAAATAATAAAAATAAAAAACTTTATAAAATTAGTTATAAATCTATTATACAATGCTTGAGGTCAAGCCTCTTTCACACAACTTTCCCACTACTGATGGGTTGGGCGCGTATCCATTTTCTCACAAGTGTATCCTTTGATGCGATTTATTATGTGTAATAGTCTGACTTGATTTAAATCTTTTTTATTATATAATAAAATAATTACATCATTTCGGAGTGTTTTTGCAAAACCCTTCTTACTGAGAAAAAATTAAACCAATAGGAAAGTTCAATTTTGCCACGTAGGCGAAATCGAACAATATGATTGGTCAATAGAAAGTCAAAATTAAATTGATTTTGGTCAAACGTAATAAATTTTGTGGAGAAATTTTGTTAAGAAAAAAAATGCATAAAAATATAGGTGTCAGATTTATGAAAACAAAAACTTAAAAAAAGAGGAAGTAATTAATAAAAATTTAGTGGTTGAATTTTACATAGAATATATGGAGCTAAATGTAAGATTACAAGTTTCCATATTTTTTAATAACTTTAGAAAAAACACAAATAACCCCTTACACTTTATACCCCTTATACTTTATAATATGGACTTTGTTTAAACTGACATGAGTATTAGTATTAGTTTCAGACTTTCATCTATTTAAATTACAAAATTTTGTAAATATGCGAATTAGTTTTAATATTGTTAGTTGTAGACTTTCATCCACTAGAATATTTTTTCAAATAAGGACTCATGTTATTCTATTTAAAAGTTTAATTTGTGCGTACACGGGTTTGAATATTAAATACTGCTAAATTATTAGTAACGGGAATATAAATATCAAATGGTAAGCACGAGTTACTGTGATATAAAAATAAATATACGCGATTCTACTTATAACAATGACTCATGAAATTGTTATTTAAAATATATATATATGAATATCCATAAAAACATTTTAAAAACTTTACGAAGCAAATTTTAACTTCATTAACGCTCATTATGTGCTACTAAATTCGCACATTTTAAACTCGTATACTTTTATTTTAACTTTACGAAGCATATTTTAAACTCGCACATTTTGTATAACATGATATCAATAGTTAAAGTTAAACAATAACATCAACACCTCAACCTCAACATGTCTGCCAGTTAAAACATTATACAAAGCTATTATACAAAGCTAATTATTAAAAAAGACAAATAAACACATGGGTTAGATAGTCATTGTTTGATTTAGAAGGTGTTTTATATTAAAAAAAAAATGTATGCACCACAATCCTTATTTGTTAACAATCACCTTCTAAATCAAAAAAAAAAAAAAAAAAAACTATGTAGGTGATAACCTAATTGTATTCATTGACGTGATGTTTCATCAAAAAAAAACGTAATAGTTGGTCGTTGTAAAGGAATTAAAGTATGTACATGAGAATTAAAGTATGTACATGAGAATTATTAAGCAAACATATATAGTTTTTAACCAGGTTAGAGCATCCACTATGGTGGTTTAAGAATAGGTTCAAGAAATTATGAAGAGGTTCAAAAAAATTTATACCATAGTGAAGAACCATTTTAAGTCTAGGTGGCATGAAAAGGTCTAGGATTTTGAAGAGGTTTATAAATTAATGCATTGCATGAGTTGACAATTTTATAAACCTATTAGAAGTTTTATCTGTAGTGGGAATAGGTTTATAGTATGAAAAGGTTTGTAAATTAATGACATTTCATGAGGTGGCAATTTTATAAACCTTTTAAAAGGTTTATCATAGCGGATGCCCTTATTACGTTACTATACTGCAATAGTGTTATTGAGTTATTTGTGTTTTTACTATAAACATACTACGCTATGATAAAATTAGTTGTGAGTTCAGAGGTTTTTTACTAAGTTTCTCAAAAAAGCTTATAGCTTTATCATAAACTTATTGTGTTATGGAAATTGAATAAGCCAATAAGCACCTTTAATAACCATAACCAAACACCCCTTTAGTTCTAATATGAAGTTTTCTTATTTGATGTTATAACTAACTTTGCTGTTATCCTCACTATAATGTAACATGTAAGTGGTTTTTGCAGTTTTGAAGAAAAATCTTATCACACACACTAAAGTGCAATGCAATTTGTTGTGTGCGTTTTTAGAAGAGGATTAAGTATCAACACATGATTGTCATGGAAGGATTTTCTACGCCTGCTCAAGGTATGAATGTATAATTAAGTTGAGTTGCTGATTTAGATAATACATGAATGTATTTTAATGTACCAAAGTTGTATTTTAGTGCCTATATGGGGAATTTTATGGTAGGAATTCTTAGCAGGTGTCTTTGAATGAGTTAATGAAACTTAGCAGGTGTTTGCTATCATTAATAACACTATGGGTATCAACCAATGGTTAAAATATGGGTGTCTTTTACCTTGATGATCTAGGCCAATTGTAAAGAAAGTTGCACTAAAGTGAAAGGTTGGTAAGGATTCAAACAATCCTAAAAGACTTGCGAATTTACTCTTATTCATTTTTTTTCATGCATTTATAATTTACTTATACAAGTAATTATAATTCCCTTATATAGTTCGGTCTCAGAGAAAAATTATTTTTATACATTAGACATAAATGTAAGATTAAATTTGAGTTCTACCCATCACATCTTTTTTTGTTTCTCTTTATGTAATAAAGAAGTTATAGTGTAAATATCTATGTTAATTTGGTAATTTTAAGATAAAAAATGAGAAGTAAATAGCTCAAACTTATGAAAATGCAATTTTCCAAACAAAAAGGTACATTAGTAAACATGGTATGATGGTTATTCATAATCAAATAAATGAATCAATCTTCAAAGCTATCTAAATATGCTACATATTTTAACGAAAATATAAGTAAAAGAAATACCACAATTACAAAACATTTCGTAAATTGATAGCATGGGTTTGCAAAACTAAAAGTATATATCACTAACATGTCATGCAAGTCAAGTATCATCATGTGATTTTGCTTAAATGATAAAATATAATTTTTAATTCAAAAGCATTCTCCTAAAATAATAGGTAGATTATGACATATATACATATGATTTTTTATTTTTAGTCCACCAAGTAAAACCAGTTGAAGCATGTTAAGTGATTTATTTCTTAATCGATAATAATAATTAATTAAAACGAAATTTTAAAAACTCTATGCTTGCACATGTATTATAATCAATATTTATAAAAACTATTACAGTCCTAAAATTAACAAAAAATCGTCTATGCTATAAAAAGTTCAGAGAGTTTTGGCTCGTATGTACAGGTAAAGAAATGTAGAATTCTTTCACACGATTTTTTTGTAACGAAAATAATCACATACTTCACAAAATTTTAACGAATTTGTTCTTGTCTCGAGTAACCATACCTTATATTTTTTAAATTGCTCGTGAGCATCCCGCACTAGGGCTGAGTATGGAAGGTTCAAAACCAAACCGGACCGAAAAACTGACAGAACCAACAAAAACCGAGCTGACTCGACAGACCGTCGATTCACTTTCGGTTTAGGTTTTTCATGATTTTCGGTTTCGGTTTCGGTTCGACCAAAAGCGACAAAAACACACATAAACATACCTAAACTGAACTGACAGACCCGACACAAAACCGAACCGAACCGACCATATTCGGTTTCGTTTTAGGTTTTTCATGATTTTTGGTTTTCGATTTTGTCGGTTCGGAATGAGTCGGGTCGGTTTTAGACCGATGCTCAGCCCTACTCGTGAAGATATTTTACTCTATCATCTTTCTTATAATAGATATTTCCGTTCTCTCTTACTTTACATCGATCACTTTGTTTTGTATCCTTGGTGTGTAAAAATGGTGATGTATTGTTGATCACATTCTCTCATTTGAACAATTGAACATTTTGAATACTACAAGTGTGCAATAACTATGATGTTGGGTTTTATTTACGTGCTAAAGTGACATGTTTTAAGTAAAACGAATTGGTTTAGTTGATCTAATTCGTGTTGTTTTTTAAACATGGATCGAAGTGTAGAATTTTTTTTTGTTAGATTAAGCCACCAATGTGTCATCATTTCATAACAATTGTTTATGATTATTGTGGTCAATGAATGATCTAGAAGGATATGCCAACGCAAGTGTGTAGTTGTGCAACTATCCACAGTAGCATAGATGTCATCTGGTAGTCCTAGCAACATGTTGTTCCTTGCTTGCTTATGTTCCCCAAACTGTGCGAGTTCCTTCTCATTCAGATCTGCAACAGTTTGTGTCTTAGTATGATCAATAATGGGTGGATCAGTAGTGTCATCTGAAGGCACGATTATCTTCTTGAATTCATAGGGTCCGGTGAGAATGGAACTGAGAAGTAGGCCTCCATTGGGTTTTTCATCTACATAAGTGATCATTCGGTTGGACCATTGGATGTAACAACCTATGTAGAGCATACATAGGAGGACGGTTCTCGAAACCGGCATTGGCAATATCTTTGGCAGAAGCCATAATGATTGTGTGTTAAGTGAGACTTGATTGTGGACCTGTGACATGATAATGGAGTATGTGTTATTGTTAAGTTGGTTTAAGTGAAAATTATATCGGTTTTTGAAACTTGGTATTTAACTCGCTTTTTGCTCTTGGTAAACTTACCTAGATTTTCACTTAAAATAACTTATCTTGGTTTTTTGTTAAGGTAATTATCACGGTTTTGGTTTGATGAATTTATCTCGGTTTTGTGTTGGTGATTATCTCGTTTTTTTTGAGGTGATTATCTCGGTTTTATGATGTTTAACTTATCTATGTTTTCTCTTTTAATTTTGGCAGAACTTCGTTTAGAAAAAGACAAATAAAACCGAAATAATAAAACCTTAACAACTTAACTCGGTTTTGGACAAAAACCGAAATCTAAAAACCTTAATAACTAAAAACTGAATTAACTAAAAACCGAATTAACTAAAGACCGACTTAATCAATACCTAGATGATGTATCTCGGCTTATAAAGTAAAGATAGTACTCCTACAATCTAGGAAAGTACAAAACCGAGTAATCCAAAAAATGGTTTAAGAAAAAAACCGACCTAACTATAAACGCAACTTTTATAAATATTTTCAGTCAAAACTTCAAAATGGTTGTTTGTAAAAAGATTTTGCTCTGATAGAAGTTAACTGAATACCTAAGCAAGTTTGTAAACAACTTGGTAACACTTTATCCGTAAAATCAAAGCTTTGGGCTTAAGAACTTTTTTGGTTTACATATAACTCTCGAAATTAATTTTCTAAAACCATTTTAACCGTAGATTTTGAAAAACACTCACTCCAATATCCAGTGTAAGCTCTAATACCAATTGAGTGACTAGTAGCCCAAGTCGTCTTGTCTATTTGAGAAGTCATATTTTTTTGTCTAGAAAAGGTAAAAAATTTGGGCAACTTGGACATTTAGAAAATTTGCTCTTTTTTAGGTGTGTGGGTCCAAAGTTTTACTTGGGTTATTGGGAGGATGTTTTTAGGTGTGTGAGTGAAATACGAACATGCCCTTTAACGAATAACCTGATGGCATATCAACAACAACAAACGACATTAAGAGAACACTTATTTGTGTTAGAAGCATAAAACAACCAAAATACATAAACAAAATACAAAATCACCTGAAATATGAATATAAACGATGACCTATGAACAACAAAAAATAGCATTAACACAACAGCGGAAAGATAACAAATTAAAAACCGCAATAAACCAAAAACACCTGCCTGTAACTTAAAAAACGTCGAGATGAAGCCTCCTCTCCTCTTGCACCAAATCCTTTTCAATGGATTTAGAAATATCACACTAAACTAACTATATAACATCTCTCGAAACATGGTAATAAAAAAAGGTGCATAAATACAAAAAAAGCCCTAGAAATTAAGGGCCAGCACATACGAAAACACACTAAGGAAATCAAGGAATAAATACAATGTACAACATGTAACAAACCCTAGAAATTAAGCGAAGCACCAACTAAGCACATATTTTAGTCCATCTAAGCCGACGGCACGGCTCGGCTCCGCGTGTGAAAAGTGTCGGCTTAAGCCGTGGCTATACAGTGCACCCAAGCCGCCCCACTCCCTCAAGCCGATCCCCAAGTCGGCGGCTTCGGAACAGTGCCGACTCCCAAAACACTTCAATTAATGTTATGTAGTATAACTGGGTATGACGGGTCTTAAAAGTAGGGTTTTGACTTGAGTTATTAGAGAGGGTATTTCTAAGTGTGTGAGTGAAAGGAAGCGAAAAAAAGAAAAGAAAAAGAAAGCTCAAATAACGAGCCACTACACTTGATCTCTCGCTATCTTATCTTATGATTGAAAAACAAGGTAGTTGTGCCCGCCGTGTTGCGGAGGGTACTTTCGGTGCATGTCTGGTTAAGTATGTCATTCGTGGTTGGCTAGTGATTGTGCAAGACTCATAAGTAATTTTAGTTGTAAGTTAATGTCCGGATTTTATAGACCAACAGTTCTTGTTCTGACATTATGTACACATTCGAAGACAGGCCAGCTCGTGGGCTAACTTACGGACCAAAATAAGCCCACTAAAAGGGCAACAAATATGACAATATTATATTTGGTCTTCCTAACCAAAGTTAGGCTAAAAAGCAGGGAGAAAGCCTAGAAATGAAATAATTTCTTATTTGCACGGCGCTCAATGTTGTAAGTAATAATATATATAGACAATAGGAGTAAAAACTAAAAAATAGCCATTTGCATTGAAAGTTTATTTAGATTTCTAGTACTGTAATGTTCAGTTCTCGAGTTTTAAGTGAGGGAAAATGGAAAAGAATTGGAAAGAGAAAAGAAAGGGAAAAGGAAAGTAAGTGTTACTTGTTATGTTCTTGAAATAGAGGAAAGGAAAAGGAAAGTAATCATAATCATGTTCTTGAGTGAGAGGAAAAGAAAAATAACTTGGTGAAATTACATATATGTCTTTTAGTTGTTAATGTAAATTGTTTCAAAAAAGGTATATTAGTCTTTACTCTATAACAATTTATTTTTCATTTCCCTTTGCTCCTAAAAGTGGGAGGAAGATTTACTTTATAAAACTTCCCCCCTATTTCCTTTATACTTCCCTTTCCGTCCTTAAAAAAAACTGTGGGAAAGATTTGAGAAAAAAGTAGAAGAGAGAAAATATATTATTATATATAATTTGTGGTTGAAAAAATCATAAAATAAGAAAAAGAATAAATAATGTGTGGTTGAAAAAATTTTATCAAATAAAAAAAATTTTTGATTGGATGGATTGGGGAGACACCCACCAAATTTGGGTGGAATGAAATCTCATTCCTTTGATTCCCAAAGTGTTGGGCCCAAAACCAACCAAACAAGGTTTTTGTTTCTTCTTTTTGTGATACCCACCAAAAAGAGTGAACCAAACGCACCCTCAAGAACACAAAAAACTATCAATTTTCTTTCCTTTCCTCTTCTTTTCCAACTCAAAAACTGAGCGTAAAAGAAGTTTTTAGTTTCATTTTATATCATTTTTTTTGAACATCCATTTTCATATCATTTGTGCTCGTGCTAATCTACTTCTAGCAGTTAAATAGTTATCCCGCATTTCCCAAAATATCACATTCAATTTGGCGCCCATTCGAAACCCAAACCAAAAACCAGCCAAACACCACTGTCAGTGTCACCACCACCGGCAATGGAAGAACCCAACAACCACCACATCCACCACCTAGTCCAACAACTCATCCACCACCTACAAAACCCTTCACCATCACCATCCCCATCCCCAAACCCTAACCCTAACCCTAACCCTAAAGATGTCAAATACGCAATTCGCATTCTCTCCAGCCGAATGACACCCTCAAACATCTCCGAAGAGTCATCAATTTCCAATTCCATCAAAACCCATTTAGCCAAACAAGCCAAATTATCCGATGCATTAGCTTTCGCAGACCTTTATGCCAATTTCGCTTCTGAAACGAGCATTAAAAACAAGCATTCTCTACTTTACTTGCTTAAACTCATATCCGAAAACCGTACCGCCAATGCCACTTTTGGTACTACTAATGCTAGTAATGTTGCTAATGGGAAGATGGTATTGGGTGGATTGAGAAATGGTGGTGTGTTGCGTGTGTCGAGAGAGGGGGATTGTAAGCGGGAGAAGGCGTTTCGTGAGTTGGTTAATGAGGAGAGTGATGTTACGGAAGAGTGTTTGGTGAGTGATGTGTTGTGTGTTTGTGAAGGGAGGGATGGGAAGTATGTGAAATTTGATGATAATGTTGACGGGTATGTTGTTGTAGATGGTGTTAAGGTTGCGAGAGGTGTTAGGGTTATGGTTCGGAAGTTGTGTGAGTTGGGGTGGTTGTTTCGGAAAGTGAATGAGTATGTATTGGAAAACGGTGAGAAATTTGCGGTTGCTAAAGCGTTTTGTGTTGGGATGGAAGATGAGCTTTTGGAGTATGGTAAGTTGATGAGAGTGCTGAGGTCGCAGATGAAATGTCTTACATTAAGGAGGCTTGGGGTATGGTTTGTTGAGCCGATGGTGAAAATGAGGCGAATGGCGGTACTAGTGGATGTTTGTAAGGATTTAAAGGGTGGGGCAATGGCGGGCGCGATTCATATGTATGCTCAACATGGTGATCCTCTTTTACGTGATTTTATGAAACGGTTACTTCATAAGGTGTCGTCTCCTCTTTTTGAGATGGTTAGGGGTTGGGTCTTGGAAGGGGAGCTTCGTGATTTACACTCTGAATTCTTTGTTTCAGAACAGTCTGTTAAAGCGGAGTGTATGTGGACGGAAGGCTATCAGATTAATTATGTTATGTTACCATCTTTTATATCTAAATCTCTTGCTAATAAAATACTAAGAACAGGGAAGTCGATTAATTTTCTTAGAGTTTGTTGTGAGGATGATAGTTGGGCTAGTTTAGCAACGGAAGCTGCAGCTTCCGTTGGAACGACTCCTAGTAGATTTGGTCTTGGATACGGTGAAACTAATGTTCTTGAATCTTTAGTTACCGAAGCTTCAAAGAGAATAGATAAACATTTAATGCATGCTATTTTTACAAACTATAAGTTTAAGGAACATTGCGTAGCTATTAAGCGATTTCTACTATTAGGGCAAGGCGATTTTGTCAAATATTTGATGGAAATTGTTGAGCCAGTGCTATCGGAGCCTGCTAAAACTATTAGCAAAATTCATCTAGCAGGATTATTAGAAAAGGCCATCCTGTCATCTAGTGCACAACATAATGATAGTGACAGTTTACATAGACTAAAGGTTAAGATGATGCCGCATAAGGCTGGAGATACGGGGTGGGATGTGTTCTCTTTGGATTATCATGCAGGAGTCCCGTTAAATACTGTATTTTCGGAACCTGTGATGGGTAATTACTTCAGAATTTTTAACTTTTTGTGGAGATTAAGAAGGGTAGAACATGCGGTTCTTGGTGTTTGGAAGACCATGAAACCGAATTTAATCACTTCTCATTTTTATAGTAAGTTGCCAAAGGCTGTGAGGTTACAGATAGTTTTGACATCGAGAAGATGCCAAGTCCTTTGGGATGAAATTAACCATTTTGTTATCAACTTGCAATCTTATATAATGCTTGAAGTCTTGGAGGTGACGTGGTGTAAGTTTAATAATGAAATGGAAGCAGCTAAGGATCTTGATGATCTAATTGCTGCTCATGATAAGTATCTTACCTCGATTGTTGAGAAGTCACTTCTTGGAGAAAGTTCTGAAGCTCTTTATAAGACTCTGTTGATGTTGTTTGATGTCATATCGCGGTTTACTAATGTTGCTACTCGGCTTTTTGAAGGCATTTATGAATTTCGAACAAGGTATCTATGTTTGTTTACCATCATTTTTTAACTGATTATGAGCTCTGTGAGTCTAGAGGTGGCAATTTTAACCCTATGTATATGTAAACGGGTCAATCCAGGTTGCATTTGTTTTATAACGGGTCACATATGAAACAAGTTGCTAAAATTGAAACGGTATGAACAGGTTAAACTGGTCAATAATGTCTGGGATGTTTCCAATGTCTTAAAACGTTGTTTTAAAAGGAATATATTATTGCTGTGCATATTTTTTGTTAAACCTTATTTAATACAAAAATGTGTTGGCTGGGCGGCCCAAACTGACCCAGCCCTTTTTGACCCTTACATAAAAATAAATGACCCATTTTGACCTGAACAGTATTACTTACCAGTTACCCTATATATTTTGTCGCATGAAATCATTATTTATCTCAAATAGAATCTGGATAAGGTATATATATGGTTTCCTAATTATTAATAACGTGCAGAAGTACTAAAAGTAAGACCAAAGAAGGCAAGAGTTCCAAAAGCAAAGTTTCAGAAACAGACCCATGGCTTAATGAAGGAAGAAAAGCTATAACCCAACGTGCTGGTGAATTTCTTAATAATGTCGGACAAGATTTAGATGCTCTTTCGAAAGAATACGCGTCTATATTGAAGGGCTTCATTTCACAATTGCCTAATCAGCAACACATTGACTTGAAATTCCTCATGTTCCGGCTAGACTTTACTCACTTTTATAGCTTGACAGCTTAAATTACTGTCGAAGTCAAAGTTCAGGCAGTTAGACTATTTTTTGTCATTTTTTTAATAAATCTCATCAATTGAATGACCGACAAGGGGAACGCACATTGGCCATCTGGTATGTCATTTACTTCCTTTGAATAATTTATCTCGTCTTCTATTCTACTCGAAAATCACAATCATTGCTGCCGTTTTTTGTCTCAGATTATTAGCTCACATGAGGGACAGGTCCCTGCAACATCACATTCCAATTGAAGGTACATCTCTGTTTTACTATGAAAGTGATAATTAGATATTTTGATTTTTGAATAATTTAATAATCAACCATAGTAAAGGAATTGTAGTGAATAGTGTTGGATGTGCTTCTACTTTTTGAAGTTCTGAATATCAGATGCTGTAGTGTTTAGAAATTTTTGTTTATATAAGAAATTAATAGAATGACTCATGAGGATGTTTTTGTGAAAAAAGTAGAGAAAATGGAAGTAAATGTATCTCTGACAATCAGATTCAAAAGGTTAAAAATGGCTGTTGACTAGTTGTGACTTTAAGTAGCGATAATCAGAAAATTTCAGTAAGCAAATCATATTCATAACATCTTTTAAATAGCTGTGCATGTGTTCTGTGCCTTCTCTCATCTGTTCTCAGTGGACTATCACTTAAGATTTCATGACATAAGGGTGAAGCTTTGTTTCATTGCTACAAAATCGAATTTCTGATCTTGGAAAGAAATTTGTTATAAGCTTATTTTTCATGAGTAATATTCTGTTTAAGTCGTATAATGGCTGTGGGATAGAGCTTGGATTTGAAGGCAAAATATCATTGGGTGGTTGGTTGCAGCATTTGGCTTCTAGGGTTGATCTGGACATTAGAGGGTTTGTCCATACTTTCTACTGTTTAAAATTCTTACATTATCCATCAAATTGTATAAGCATTGACAGAGTAATCTTATGGCAAATTTATATTCTATGTTGTATTTTTGGCGAATACCATTGGGGACTTTAGTAGTGTCACATAATGTAGGAGCCACTCTAATTTTCACAAGCAACCAACAATAAAAAGGGTTTAAGTTTGATGTTTAAACTGGGTCTTCAATCCATACCTCCGTGGGGTTTAGGTTTTTGGTGACACAGTCAGTTATTTCAATTGAAATTAACGAGGCTTTGGATAAATCACTTTTCGAAGCCTGTACGTGACATTTGGATCCAAAGAACCACCATATCAATAACGAAAAAAATAATCATATGGTACTTTAAGCTTAATGATGATGTTGAAGCCTTGAAGCCTAAGGTGATTTCTTGGATAGTACTAGTATATATGTTGTGGTTCTTTATGGGGTTTCTCAGTTATCCTTTCAATGGTAGTTCACTTATTCTTTTCTTCTCTTTGGCCTCATTTAGCCCCTGATGTGTAAATAATTATCACAGCCTTTGGGTTGTTTTAGTAATATTACATTCCAAAAACAAAACATATGGCTTAAAACAAAGTGATCAACTCTATAACAATATTCAATACTCCGTACTTTCTAAATGATGTCTGCATGCTACAATTTAATACTATTTAATAAGTCAACTTAGTTAGTCAGACATTCCTCAACAATTTTTTCTTTTTGTAATATATATTTCTCAATAAAATATAGCCTAAAACAAAGTAAACAGTGCTATAAAAACAATGTCTGCGATACTTTAATTGGAATCAAACAAGTCTGTTCGTTAGCAGTCAATTAAGGCTTTTTTTGGCCTATGGAAGGTTAAGTCCTTAATAACAAATAGCTTAGAAGCAAAGTGATCAATAAAAATTTCTATTTCTATTATCATGATGATGAGTTGGTGGCGGAAAGCAATCATATTCACCTGGCAATCCATAAATGCAAAGTTATGTTTTCCTGTCACAGTTATGCTACTGTATCCTCAAACAAGTTTGCAGCCTGGCCAGTCTTTGTATTTTGTTTCATGCTATATGGTCCATCACATATGTATATGAGTCAAACTTGTGTTTATCTATGTATTAACTTTTGTAGAAGTTAATTACGTTATTTTTTATTGCAGACTGCTGAGTAGTGGCGCCATGAATGCAACAAGTATGGAAAGGGTCGATCTTGAGATCATTTCAGCGGAAAGCATAAAACCAGCTTCTCCTACTCCATATCACTTAAGAACCGTAGGTTTATCTCTTCTTGATATATGTTTGTTTATACACTCCTGTGAGCCTATTTCTTCCGAACATTGATAACACTAGCGTTTCAAACGTTGTAAAAGTAAGATCAAGACGCTTGAAGGAGTCATTATCAATGCTTCTAACCCGATACTATCCTTTTGCTGGTGAAGTCATCAACAATTCACACATCGAGTGTAATGACAGTGGGGTCTATTTTGTTGAAGCCCGAGTCAATCACAGTCTAGAAGAATTTCTACGTCAGCTTGGTGATCATAAAGTAAGAGAACTGAATTCTAAACACCCTAGCACAAACATTAGTGAATTAGGTTATAAGTGCTCAGGTGAACATTTTTTAACTGCGGCGGGATTGGCCTTTCCATGAGCTTGACACACAAGATTTTTGACTTATTTCGCATTTATGAAAGCATGGGCTGCAGTTACTAGAGGTTTGTCAGAGACAGTAATCTCGCCAAGTTTCATCGCTTCAGATGTCTTCCCCCGTAATCCTTCCTTAGATTGTTGGTTCCCTATCCAGTCAGTGCCAACCAAACTAGTTACTAGAAAACGATTCATGTTTGACTCCATGGCTTTGGCTTCCCTGAAGAACCAACCTGTTGTTGGCAACAACAATAACACACGTGCTCCAACTCGCACAGAAGCTGCTACAGCCTTGATTTGGAAGGTTGCTGCAAAAGCAGCATTAATTGTTAATCCGTCTAACTCACTAGATGAGTCACCTCATGCTTTGTTGTCAATAGTGAATATCTGGAATAGGGCCTCACCTCCACTGCCTTACGAGTCCGTTGGAAACATTTTATTGGTAGCGTTGGGACCTGCCTACTGAAGAAACTACCTGACTTGTTGACCCTAATGGGTGTAATGAGACGGTCAATAGCCAAAATCAGCTCAGATCACATCGAGTCCCTAAAAGGGGAAAATGGGCACAAGGCATTGAATGAGAAGTTGAGGATGATCGACGATTTGTTTAATGTGTGTTACCAAACGGTATTCGTTTTTTTGTAGCAACCCAAACAATATTCATTATAAGCATTTTTAGAAATCATTAACAAGTCGTTTTAATAAGCAATCTCAACTATCCATTATGAGCATTTTTAAATAAGCAAATCATCCACTATATGCAGCTTCAGACATCCCCTAATTTGATTTTGTACCACAAAATTTTAAGACCTCAATCATAACACAAACCTACAATATTTATGTATGGGCCGGTGCTCACAAATCAAAACATCAATTTTGGTTTTATCCAATTATCTTTCATACTGGCTGTTTGGTAGGACTGCCAAAGAGTTTGTTACCCTTTCCCAATCATCTTTTATATGGGAGAATTTTTATCTATGTGTTTAGAAAGATACATAATTACGTCAAAATTCTACAAAATCAAAACTACGTCAATATCCCTTTCAAACTTAAAATACTTGTATATATAAACATACTCATATATATCCAAATAAATATAATAATTTATAGTTAAATGATTTTTATCCATGAAACTCTAATTTAAATATTGATTAACAAGTTACATTATATTCTTCTTGGATAAGACGTTAGTTTCTCCGTTAAGTGTCCGTTAATATTTTTTGCACTGCTAATCCTCATTTTTTAAAAATAAATTAAAAACGGGCAGGGATCGAACTTGGGTCTTTTGCTTCACAAAATAACGCCCCAACCACTGGACTAAGCATCCAGCTGTGTAAATATACCATTTCACATTTGTTTCAACCTTTTTTCCATTTGATTTAATATCCGTTTTTATACGTTTCATTCGTTTTTATATGTTTTCACACGTTTTTGTCCATTTTATACGTTTCGTCCGTTTTTATACGTTTTCATATGTTTTTGTCCATTGTTACACATTTTCATTCGTTTTATACGTTTTATACGTTTTTGTATGTTTTCATTTGTTTTTATACGTTTAAATGTTTTCGGTCCATTTTCACACGTTTTTGTCCGTTTTTATACTTTTTCATCTGTTTTTATACGTTTTCATTCGTTTTATACGTTTTCGTCCGTTTTCATACGTTTTCGTCCATTTTTATACGTTTTCGTCCACTTTTATATGTTTTCATACGTTTTTGTCATTTTTTATGCGTTTCGTATTCGTTTTTAAGCATTTTCATACGGACAAAAAACATACAAAATGAACAAAAAGCGTATAAAAAGGAACAAAAGTGTATGAAAATGTATAAAAACGGACAAAAACATATAAAAACGTTTAAAAATGGGCGAAAACATATAAAAACAACGAAAATGTATAAAAACGTATGAAATGGACGAGAACGAAAAAAAATGGACAAAAACGTATAAAAACGGACAAAAACGTATGAAAACATATAAAAACGGATGAATACATATAAAAATGGACAAAATTGTATGAAAATATATAAAAACGGACGAAAACGTATAAAACGGATGAAAACGAATAAAAACCGACGAGAACGTATAAAAATAGACGAAAACGTATAAAATGACAAAAACGTATAAAAACGGACGATAACATATAAAAACGGACAAAAACGTAAGAAACAGTATGAAAACAGACGAAAACGTATAAAAATGGACAAAAAGGTGTAAAAACGGACAAAAACTATAAAACGAATGAAAACATATAAAAACGGACGAGAAAGTATAAAAACGGATAAAAACGTATAAAACGGACGAAAGCGTACAAAAACAAACAAAAACGTATGAAAATGTTAAAAAAACGCACAAAAATGTATGAAAACGTATAAAAAATAGATGAAAACATATAAAAACCGACAAAAACGTATAAACGAACGAAAACATATGAAAACAGACAAAAACGTATAAAAACTGAGAAAAACATATGAAAACGTATAAAAATAGACAAAGCGTATTTCTGCAAATCTCAAGCTTTGTATTTAAGGTCGCGTTTTAGGTTTTTAATTCATGGTTCATCTCAATGCACTTAGCGACCTTAGATTGCATATCACTAATTATAGATTCAAGGAATTTTGGACTGATGACATCAAATATTCCTGATATTTAAGTGTCAATTTTCCCCTAATATACTCATTACTTATACTTACTATTTGGATATATACTTTGATTTCGTTATATTTTCTATCCAGGTTACAAATGAGCATAGGAGCTAAAGAGACGCGGAAAATAGAAAGAACTCGCAAAAGATACACAACTATAGTATGCTAAAGAAAGCTACAACGTAACTTACACTCTCTACTACGCCGTAGCTAGGTCTTCAAGTATGAAGACTAAAGTCAACTCGAACTAGGACTACAGCATAACCATAACCCTTAGTTACGCCGTAACTATTTCAAGACTTAGAATTTCCTAAAGATGAAGGCTACGCTGTAACCGTTATATGGAGTTACAGCGTAGCAATGACACCGTGAGTGATCCAAGATCCAGAGTTAAGCTACGGCGTAGCCCACTTGAAGACTACGACGCATATGAAACCTTAATTGAAGTTACGGCGTAACCAACTATATCAACTATGCCGTAACTATTGCTATTGGATAAGATTGTTTTACGATTACACTAGCTACAATGTAACCAACTCATAGACTTACGCCGCAGTGGTGTCGGGCCTATAAATACAACCCTAATTTCTGCATTTTACAACAACTTTCTCACCACCAAAAGTCAGAGATCGTTAGGAGTATTTAGAGGGGCATTCTACAGCAGCATACAGAGCTATTCCAAGGGAGAGATCATGCTTACAACACCATAAGTTTTATCTTTTCATTACTTAATCTACATTTCAAATTCATGTCTTGTTTAAACATTAATTTAAGTGTTATTATCAATATGATCGGCTAAGCACCTTTGGTGCTAGCCTAGTTATGATTCCTTTATTGTTTTGATTATGATTTCATACTTTTCATAATGCATTTAGTGTGTGCATGCTTTGTTTATCATAGATCCTTTAGTTTCGATAGTTTAAAAGAACCGATTATACTTGGTATGCTAGGAGAATTGAACATAGGACCATGGCGTAGTTAAGTTGCGAGGGAAATGGTTGGGANGAGAAAAATTATTTTTACACATTATACATAAACGTAAGATTAAATTTAAGTTATACCCATTACATTTTTTTCCCCTCTTTATGTAATAAAGAAGCTATAGTGTAAACATCTATGCTAATTTAGTAATTTTATAATCAAACATGAGAGGTAAATAGCGCAAACTTATAAAAATACAATTTTCCAAACAAAAAAAATATATTAGTAAACATGGTATGATGGTTATTTATATCATGTGATTTTGCTTGAATAATAAAATATAATTTTTAATCCAAAAGCATTCTCCTAAAATAATAGGTAGATTATAACATATATAAATATGATTTTGTATTTTTAGTCCACCAAGTAAAACCAATTGAAACATGTTAAGTGATTCATTTCTTAATCGATAATAATACAATTACATGAGTATTAGTATTGGTTTGAGACTTCCATCCATTAAGTTTACAAAATTTTATAAATGTACGAATTAGTTTTAATATACTTTAAATACTTTCTAAAATAAATATTAGTTTTAAATTTTTATCTACTAAATATCTTTTTACTATGTACGTTAAATATAATAAGAACTCATGTTATCCTATTTAAAAGTTTAATCTATACGTACACGGGTTTGACTATTAAATACAGTTAAATTATTATTAACGGTAATATAAATATCAAATGGTAAGTATGAGTTACTCTGATATGAAAATAAATATACGCAATTGTACTTATAACAACTCATGCAATTATTATTTAAAGTTTATATACGGATATCCGGAAAAACAATTTTAAAAACTTTACGGAGTGTATTTTAACTTCATCGACGCTCAACCTCAACATTAAACAACAACATCAACCTCAACATTAACATCTATGTCGGCTAAACAAAGTTAAATCTTTCATCAAATAAAATTTTTACAAAATATTAAGTGATATTAATACATAATGCATACTTATTAGTTGTACTTATATCATAATTTTCACGTGTACATTTTTATATATCCATATAGTAAACAAAAATTTTAAAATAAATTTGATTTATGTGTAAACCCATGTGATCAAAGAACCTTTGGCCCAATAACATTGTAAGGAGATACGCTCAAGAATCCAATATAAGGTCGATGCCACGGTTATATTTACAATTTCTGCTAACTATTTTTCTTACTTTCGCACATGTTGATGCTCTAACTTTTTAAAATATACATAAAATTTTCTGTTTTTAAACGATAATACTATATAATTAAATTTTTCTGAAAAACCCCGTGCGTGCACGGGTATTATAACTAGTTTATAGTTAAATGATTTTTATCCATGAAACTCTAATTTAAATATTGATTAACAAGTTACATTATATTCTTCTTGGATAAGACGTTAGTTTCTCCGTTAAGTGTCCGTTAATATTTTTTGCACTGCTAATCCTCATTTTTTAAAAATAAATTAAAAACGGGCAGGGATCGAACTTGGGTCTTTTGCTTCACAAAATAACGCCCCAACCACTGGACTAAGCATCCAGCTGTGTAAATATACCATTTCACATTTGTTTCAACCTTTTTTTCATTTGATTTAATATCCGTTTTTATACGTTTCATTCGTTTTTATATGTTTTCACACGTTTTTGTCCATTTTATACGTTTCGTCCGTTTTTATACGTTTTCATATGTTTTTGTCCATTGTTACACATTTTCATTCGTTTTATACGTTTTATACGTTTTTGTATGTTTTCATTTGTTTTTATACGTTTAAATGTTTTCGGTCCATTTTCACACGTTTTTGTCCGTTTTTATACTTTTTCATCTGTTTTTATACGTTTTCATTCGTTTTATACGTTTTCGTCCGTTTTCATACGTTTTCGTCCATTTTTATACGTTTTCGTCCACTTTTATATGTTTTCATACGTTTTTGTCATTTTTTATGCGTTTCGTATTCGTTTTTAAGCATTTTCATACGGACAAAAAACATACAAAATGAACAAAAAGCGTATAAAAAGGAACAAAAGTGTATGAAAATGTATAAAAACGGACAAAAACATATAAAAACGTTTAAAAATGGGCGAAAACATATAAAAACAACGAAAATGTATAAAAACGTATGAAATGGACGAGAACGAAAAAAAATGGACAAAAACGTATAAAAACGGACAAAAACGTATGAAAACATATAAAAACGGATGAATACATATAAAAATGGACAAAATTGTATGAAAATATATAAAAACGGACGAAAACGTATAAAACGGATGAAAACGAATAAAAACCGACGAGAACGTATAAAAATAGATGAAAACGTATAAAACGACAAAAACGTATAAAATCGGACGATAACATATAAAAACGGACAAAAACGTAAGAAACAGTATGAAAACAGACGAAAACGTATAAAAATGGACAAAAAGGTGTAAAAACGGACAAAAACTATAAAACGAATGAAAACATATAAAAACGGACGAGAAAGTATAAAAACGGATAAAAAGGTATAAAACGGACGAAAGCGTACAAAAACAAACAAAAACGTATGAAAATGTTAAAAAAACGCACAAAAATGTATGAAAACGTATAAAAAATAGATGAAAACATATAAAAACTGACAAAAACGTATAAACGAACGAAAACATATGAAAACAGACAAAAACGTATAAAAACTGAGAAAAACATATGAAAACGTATAAAAATAGACAAAGCGTATTTCTGCAAATCTCAAGCTTTGTATTTAAGGTCGCGTTTTAGGTTTTTAATTCATGGTTCATCTCAATGCACTTAGCGACCTTAGATTGCATATCACTAATTATAGATTCAAGGAATTTTGGACTGATGACATCAAATATTCCTGATATTTAAGTGTCAATTTTCCCCTAATATACTCATTACTTATACTTACTATTTGGATATATACTTTGATTTCGTTATATTTTCTATCCAGGTTACAAATGAGCATAGGAGCTAAAGAGACGCGGAAAATAGAAAGAACTCGCAAAAGATACACAACTATAGTATGCTAAAGAAAGCTACAACGTAACTTACACTCTCTACTACGCCGTAGCTAGGTCTTCAAGTATGAAGACTAAAGTCAACTCGAACTAGGACTACAGCATAACCATAACCCTTAGTTACGCCGTAACTATTTCAAGACTTAGAATTTCCTAAAGATGAAGGCTACGCTGTAACCGTTATATGGAGTTACAGCGTAGCAATGACACCGTGAGTGATCCAAGATCCAGAGTTAAGCTACGGCGTAGCCCACTTGAAGACTACGACGCATATGAAACCTTAATTGAAGTTACGGCGTAACCAACTATATCAACTATGCCGTAACTATTGCTATTGGATAAGATTGTTTTACGATTACACTAGCTACAATGTAACCAACTCATAGACTTACGCCGCAGTGGTGTCGGGCCTATAAATACAACCCTAATTTCTGCATTTTACAACAACTTTCTCACCACCAAAAGTCAGAGATCGTTAGGAGTATTTAGAGGGGCATTCTACAGCAGCATACAGAGCTATTCCAAGGGAGAGATCATGCTTACAACACCATAAGTTTTATCTTTTCATTACTTAATCTACATTTCAAATTCATGTCTTGTTTAAACATTAATTTAAGTGTTATTATCAATATGATCGGCTAAGCACCTTTGGTGCTAGCCTAGTTATGATTCCTTTATTGTTTTGATTATGATTTCCTACTTTTCATAATGCTTTTAGTGTGTGCATGCTTTGTTTATCATAGATCCTTTAGTTTCGATAGTTTAAAAGAACCGATTATACTTGGTATGCTAGGAGAATTGAACATAGGACCATGGCGTAGTTAAGTTGCGAGGGAAATGGTTGGGATGACAACTAACCATTTGCCTTGTATGCAAATTGGCCATCGGACCACTTTTTGGGTTGGATAAACTTAAGTTATTAGAGTATGGTTTAAGATCCGAGAGGCCGGACCATACAAGGATAAATCTGGCATGTAGTGTTACTGACTCAAACCAGTCTACCGTACGTCAGCTTACTTATAGAGGGTAGTGCCTTTGGTTCCCGGCATGATTCTGGGGAGATAGGCTATGAAACTTGACCATATGAACCTAGTGATATATGTCCGCCCCACTTGAAGCATTAGATAAGTTTTATAGAGAACATAATCGTAAGCAATATAGGATGACTAACTAGGCTAGTAAACTTCTCTCCCACTGTTCACAACTTTTATTTATTTTCTGTTTTATTTAATTTTTGTTTTATTTAGTTTAATTAATCATTTCATCTTAAAATTAGTTAAAACGTGACACTAGATTTAATAGGATCCACACCACATAGCTCTTGCGACGACCTCGGTTTTACCATTTACTAGTCTACACGCGACTGGATTCTCTGTCCGTTAGTGCATATAGGTAGACCTTATGTAATCGAGCCATTACAAATTTAAGACCAGGTCAGTAAAACCTGCATCAAGTTTTTGGCACCGTTGCTGGGGAGCTATAATAGGATTTTTATTTAAGTTTTTAATTTTTGATAAAATTTTACTTTTTGTTTTCTTACATTTTGTTTAAGTTTTAGGTGACATGGAAGTTGTTGACATTGATATGTTGACTCTCGAAGAGTACCTTGCTATGACTAGGGATGAGCAAGGACCGGGCTTTATGAGGCCAATGATTGGAGCAGATGTATTCGAGATAAAGGCTCAGTTTATGAGAGAGTTGCGTGAAAAACTCTTTTCTGGAAATAAAAATGAAGACGCATACGAGCATGTCGAACATGTCTTGTACATCACTAGCCTCTTCAACATCCTCGGAGTTTCTCATGACGCTATTATGCTAAGGGTGTTTCCTATGACACTCACTGGAGCTGCTCAAAGATGGGTTGATCGGTTACCTGGTGGAACCATCAACACGTGGAACATCCTCAAGAAAGTGTTCATTCAACGTTATTGCCCTCCTTCTAAGACGGCAGAACAATTGGAAGAGATTCATAATTTCAGACAGGATACTGTTGAAACATTGTACCAAGCATGGGATAGGTATAATGATCTTTTATACAGATGCCCAACACATGACTTGAACAATCAACAAAAAGTCAACATGTTTTACAAGGGCATTAACATCGTAACTAGACAGATGCTCGATTCCCAGGGGCCGATCCCTGGAATGACTCCTGTTCAAGCTCTACACACTATTTAGGACATGCCGACCACTCTTAGAAGTGGCATGATGGGGGCAATAGTAGAAGTACGGGCGGAAGTTTGGAAGGTATGAATGCTCTAACTAACAAACTTGAGAATCTTGGAAGGGAAATGAAGAAGCTCAAGGAGAACGTGCATGCTATACAAGTAGGATGCGGAATTTGTGAAGGAGCTCACCTTGCAAGGGATTGCCTGTTGAACGAGGAAGAAAAAAAGGTTGAAGAAGTCAAGTATGGAGAATGGAGACCTTTTCAGGGAAACGGTGGTAACGGATATCATATGGGACTGCAAGGATTCAATTCCCGATTGAATAACCGACCCCCTTATGGGGAAAGGAGGTCTACTCTTGAGGAGTCAATCAATAAGTTTCTGGAAGAATCTGCTAAAAGAAAAATTGAAAGGGAAAACTGGCTAAAGAGTTCTCAAGAAGGAACTGAAGCTAATCTAAGAACCCAAGACGGACTCTCAGAAACTTGAAGCCAAAATCGAATTGCTATCGAAGGATGTTCAAGAACAAATATTGATTGAGAAAGCCAAGGTTTGCATGGCTATATAATTGAACGAAGAACCCCTTGATACTCTACCCAAAATAACTTTGCCAGACAGAATAGAATTACACAGTAATATCAGTAATGAATTAAGACGTAACCAAGATCCTAAGGTTAGGGTCATCACCAATACTAAAGGAGATGCGACATTTAAAACTGAAGAGCTCAAGGTAATTACTAGTCCTTCCCAAGCTAAGACTGAGCAACCTAAGAATCCTGCTAAAATGCCATTTATGCTTGAGACAAAACACCATTGGTGTGTTGCCATTCTGGTTGACAATGAGAGATCATACGACCTATTGTCGTCATGTAATCCGAACAATGATCTTTGTGATGGTGGAGGTGATGAAGAAAGGTTACATGGTAACAAGCATCTGTGGAGCTCTACTAACGATAAAGATAGGAAGAACTTGAAATGGAACGGTACGATAGCTTTCGACGAATGGGTGCAAATCGTCTATGGTAAGGTTGACAGGGAGAAAAAGATGAAGATTTGGGCGGACGTAAACCGCATCGACTATGATGATTATTCAATGATCAATGATGACCTTGAAATCCTCAAGGAAAAGGAGGATATCAATCATATACTAAGTAATGAAGGAAGATGAGAGATTAAAAGAAAGCATTGGTGCGAAAAGGTTAGAATTTGTAATGACAATATAGAGTCATTTTGGGCATCTTGTGACCCTTAAAGTAATGAGTGTAATGGTGGAAGTAGTAAAGAAAGAATTGGAAATAAGTCATACTACTGGAAGTCCACCAATGATAAGAGAAGATGTGAGTTACCATGGGTCGATAGATTAGGTTTTTACGATTGGGTCAAAGTGAGGTATGGTAGAGTAGACTCCTTGACTAAGGAGAAAATCTGGAAGGAATACATGAAAGGTGAAAACACATATGATTGCAAGGATTCGCAAGAAGAGGAGACGCGGAATTACACAATAAGTTTGAACGAGGTTAGAAATCGGCAAATTCTTGACCAATTGAAGATAAACTCGATGACGATTGGTATAAGGGTACAGAATCCGATGTTGATAATCTCGAGGGACTAGTGGAATTTCTTGATCTACAAGGATATGATGGGTTTGTGGACATAGATGATGAAGCCTACGAGCAACGTAGGTGTAAATTGCTTGGGATCCCATACAAGAAGCCACCACCTATTCATGCTGAAACATTCGAGATCACTAGGTATTCAATCAGGCCGGATGAGAAGTTTACTAAGGTTGTTAGTCGAGACAAGAGAGAGTTCCTATGCACTTCAATGAATGTCGCATGGATATGGCATAATTTGATGAAGGAAATGGATGAGCTTGGTCAAGTTCGACGCCCACCCAAGTGATAACCCATGGGAGTGAGTCTAACTTAAAGACTCGATAATAAAAAAAAGTGCTCTTACAGGAGAGAACCCGTATTATCCTGTTCCTCTTTATAGTTTAGGTTTTGTTGGTTTGGTATGTTCATTTTATATTTTGCAGGAATTGGAGCAAGGAGGATCAAAAAGACCTCATTACTGCTGGAACTGAGGTGCTCGGATCAGTAATTACGGCGTAACTAGTTCATGGGGTTTCACCGTAACCATCCTCCTAATATCTGATGGCTCCAGGTTTTTCACTAATTACGGCGTAGCCCAGCAATGAGGTTACGCTGTAACATCTTTCTGAAACAAATTCCCCAAACTTTAAAACATACACACCATAACCTTGTAATAGTAACTAAATGAACATTGTGGGTATGTCCACTGTAAACCTTCACGAGACTACACTCGTCCACTTGGGATACCAAGTGGTTTAAAAGGCTTGTTGCATACGCTAAATGCAACCGTGATTCCTACGAAAGTGAGTTAGGATTTGTTTGTTTTTATTTTTCTTTTTATTTTTAGGTTTATGCTTGTGGTACTACAATGATTTCAGGGTTTTGAAGTTTGCACATGGAAGCAAGTCGAAGGCACGTGGTCCTTCTTTCATTTTTGGAGCAAAGTTCAGGGGAGTTCTCACTCTAATTCTACTTTCTCTTCACATATATTTAATTTTTAGTACAAAAGGGACTTTGTACAATTTAATTGGGGGGACGGGAGTAGAATTATTACTTGAACTTTATTTTGCTCTCGTTTTTCTAGTTTATTTTGAAAAGTTATGCCATTTTTAAAATTTTGACATGTTTTTCCTAACCTAACTAGAATAGACCTTGGCCGAGCACATTTGACCTTAATTTACATGGTGAGATTTAGCCTTTTCAGTTTCCCCTGATTTACCCCAAATCCACATTGAGTGTGCCGGTAGTTTGTAAACATTAGAACTTGACCTTTACATCATTTCGAGACCATAGACGAGTAGTGTGTCGAGTTAGCTCGATACATTTGGAAGGAACAATTTGAGAAGGCAATATTCTAGGATTATCACCCAAATAGCCATATATGTGTGCGTTTATCGAGTAGTCACCTCGACTTCTCGACCCCCTGTTAAACCCTTTTGTTGCACTCACCTTTAGTGCAAGATACCCCTAGATACACCCTTTTGAGCATTTTCTTTCGTCTCATACCCTTAATATATTGTTTTGATACACCTCTTCACCTTAGTCTACCGTGTAGTCTTAGTTTATGATTGAGAAGTCATTGTTTGCCCAAGTTCAAAGTCTAAGTAAAGAAATTCGGGAATCACGCCTACGTCGAAGACATACTTTTGAAGATCATTTGAAGACCTCCAAATTCTTATATATTGTTCATCTCAAGTGGGGGGATATAAATATTCGTGTATTTAGTTATGATTCAAAAAAAATGTGAATTTCTGTTTGTAAATAGTTGTACTGATGGTGCACCCTTGTATAGCACCGAGATTATGAGCTTATCAAAGATTTAGTATCGAAAAGGCCACTTCGATCACATTTGAAGAATTAAATTGGTGATGTTTCTACACCAACATGAAGACCAAGTAATTTGTCCATCATGACGTCCACTAATGGCACATATGCTTGTTATGATCCAATTTTTGAGTTTTGAAGCTTGGACTTTGGGCGAACGGTAAACGGTGATGACTTAGTTGTAGGCTTAGACTATTTGCTTGTTTATTTTTATTTAACACCCATTTTTTGTATTCACATATCTTATCCTACCCTTTAGTCGCGAATCATGGTTAGGTGAGGGATTTGAGCAGGCATTGATGTCTTGCCCGGCTTTCCAGTCATGTATCAATGTTCTTTGTCACCTTCGCCGTAGTATGTTAGTAACAACACTACACCCTTAACCTTATGTATGTTCACCCAATATTGCCTTCAAAGATTGCTTTGACCTTAGATCTAGTGGTGGAGATTTGTGTAACCACCAAGCCTATGATAGAATACATACTATGACTGTACTTTGAGTGATCACCCCGAAAATTGACACTTAGAATAGAGAGAGTATGAGTGTTTGTTCCTCTTTCTTGTGGTGCTCGGCTTTGAGAATTCTAGCATAGGAAATTTTAATCTCATATTTCCCGTGTACTTTTAAGGGATATCTTTTTAAAAATGATTCTAATAAGGTCTACTTGAGGGCAAGTAGAGTTTAAGTGGGGGGATATTTGATGACATCAAATAATCCTTAATCCTGATATTTAAGTGTCTATTTCCCCCTAATATGCTCATTATTTATACTTATTATTTGGATATATACTTTAATTTCGTTGTATTTTGTATCCAGGTTACAAATGAGTATAAGAGCTAAAGAGACACGGAAAATGGAAAGAACTCGCAAAAGACACACAACTATAGTATGCTAAAGAAAGCTACGGCGTAACTTACACTCTCTATTACGCCGTAGCTAGGAATTCAAGTATGAAGACTAAAGTCAACTCGAACTAAGGACTACGGTGTAACCATAACCCTTAGTTACGCCGTAACTATTTCAAGACTTAGAATTTCCTAATGATGAAGGCTACGCCGTAACCGTTATATGGAGTTACTGCGTAGCAATGACACTGTGAGTGATCCCAGATCCAGAGTTAAGCTGCGGCGTAGCCCACTTGAAGACTATGACATATATGAAACCCTAATAACCAACTATATCAACTACGCCGTAACTATTGCTATTGGATAAGATCGTTTTACGATTCCACTAGCTACGGCGTAACCAACTCATAGAGTTATGCCGTAGCGGTGTCAGGCCTATAAATACAACCCTAATTTCTGCATTTTACAACAACTTTCTCACTACTCAGAGATCGTTGGGAGTATTTAGATGGGCATTCTACAACAGCATACGGAGCTATTCCTAGGGAGAGATCACGCTTACAACACAATAAGTTTTAGCTTTTGATTACTTAATCTACATTTCGAATTCATGTCTTGTTTAAACATTAATTTGAGTGTTATTATCAATATGATCGACTAAGCACCTCTGGTGCTAGCCTAGTTATGATTCTTTTATTGTTTTGATTATGATTTCGTAATTTTCATAATGCTTTTAGTGTGTGTGATGCGTGGGTTTTGCAACCTTTGCACTTAGGTTTTACCTCTCAAGGGATCTTGAGAAGCTTACAACCCCCACCAGGCAGTGTACCTGACCGATGTAGTATAGTGAAGTGGCAAGTACCGGGGGATTGATTGTTCTCTCGGGGAATAGTGTCGTTAGGCTTGAAAAGCTACTCTAACTAGGTCTAAGGGTTGAGGGATGATTCTTTTTGTATTTTTATTTTTAATGAAAGCAAGTAAAAATCTCGGTTTTTGGAAGACTGGGTGGAATTAGTTGCTAGTCAACTAACCCAATTAACTACTTTTGCAAATAAATTAAAATAACAAGAAAAAGTAAATGGTTGTGAAACTTATATGAGAGAGATATGTGTTTACTTAGATTTCCTTACTCCCTAGCTATCTTTTATATATTAATTGGTTTGTTGTAATTGTGTCGATGACGGGTTGTATTCCTTTAAACCATTCGTTGGGCCGTATACGATCTTCCCTAACTCTATAAGCTCCTACTTCACTCCTATGTCGAGCCGAATAAAAGCTCCTAAAATGGGATCATTAGAATTCGCTCATGCATTAAATACAACCAAATAATCGTAGTACACATCCGATTCATATTTCTTAAGATGTTCAAGCAAGTTACCGTATAGGAGGTTAGCCAGTTTTCTTAAGCCTAACATCGACTTCACCCACCCACAATAATCACAAGCAAACCAATAACATATAATCAATAGCTAGGTTTCATTAGATCTAAGCAAACACAATAAAGACCTAGCCTAGCATGTTAATTGAAAGATAAGCATAAGATATAATCACATAATACATAGACATATTGAATGATTTGGAAGAGACTTATCTTCAATTAAGCATCCAAGTTTCAAGGGTGGAAAACCCTCAAAATATAGTAGAGAAAACGAGCTAGGGTTTCTTCCCAAAAGTTGCACACTAATGAATGAAAATTAGACGAATATATATAGAATTTACAATCTGACGGTGTCACCTTATAGGGCGTGATGCCGTCACCTCGCCGCCAAAACACTTTTCGGATTGCTCAGATCCACTTCTGACGCCGTCCCCCTTTATTTACTTCTGGGCCGTCTCCCTTTAGCACATAACGTGGCGACCTACAACTTCTAACACGTGATGCCGTCATGTGTTAATTCTTCAAAACTTTTTGGGGCGTCTAGTGTAAAATCATCCTCCTTGTTGTCAAAGCGTGACGCCGTCACATGGTATAACGTGACGCCGTCACATGGTTAACGTGACGCCGTCAGGTACAATTTCCAACATATTTTGAGACTTTGTCATTTTCTTCACTTTTATGCTCCAAAAACGTCCAAAATGCTTCCTTTTCCAGAATTCCTCTTCAAAGTACCTAAAATGACAAAAGGAATGATTTATGGCAATATTTGATCAAATAATTACGAATTAGGGCTTAAATGACCCCCTAAAAGCATAACACTTTTCGCCTCATCAAATACCCTTACACTTGAGATTTGNCCTAACATCGACTTCACCCGCCCACAATAATCACAAGCAAACCAATAACATATAATCAATAGCTAGGTTTCATTAGATCTAAGCAAACACAATAAAGACCTAGCCTAGCATGTTAATTGAAAGACAAGCGTAATATATAATCACACAATACATAGACATATTGAATGATTTGGAAGAGACTTATCTTCAATTAAGCATCCAAGTTTCAAGGTTGGAAAACCCTCAAAATACAGTAGAAAAAACGAGCTAGGGTTTCTTCCCAAAAGTTGCACACTAATGAATGAAAATTAGACGAATATATATAGAATTTACAATCTGACGGTGTCACCTTATAGGGCGTGATGCCGTCACCTCGCCGCCAAAACACTATTCGGATTGCTCAAATCCACTTCTGACGCCGTCCCCCTTTATTTACTTCTAGGCCGTCTCCCTTTAGCACATAACGTGGCGACCTACAACTTCTAACACGTGACGCCGTCACGTGTTAATTCTTCAAAACTTTCTGGGGCGTCTAGTGTAAAATCATCCTCCTTGTTGTCAAAGCGTGACGCCGTCACATGGTATAACGTGACGCCGTCAGGTACAATTTCTAACATATTTTGAGACTTTGTCGTTTTCTTCACTTTTATGCTTCAAAAACGTCCAAAATGCTTCCTTTTCCAGAATTCCTCTTCAAAGTACCTAAAATGACTAAAGGAATGATTTATGGCAATATTTGATCAAATAATTACGAATTAGGGCTTAAATGACCCCCTAAAAGCATAACACTTTTCGCCTCATCAAATACCCTTACACTTGAGATTTGCTTGTCCTCAAGCAAATGCGCTTTTATTCCAATCAAAATATGAGCTAGGGGTCATTTAACACGAATATAAAAGTAATTACAACAAATAGTTATTCAACCCTAGTCATAACAAGCACGAAAATCGTACACTAGCACCTCACAAATAGTGTTTGGATACTCTCATCTCTCGGGTGTTATAAACCTATATAACTAAATGGAAATGGGAGAAATATCACTCACTACCTGTCATAGCAAATAGATTACCATAGGCTTGGGAAAGGATAAAAAACCTTCTTCACTAGGCGTAAGCACCTAAGATAAACTATCAAAGAGGGCTTTACAAAGGGTTATAATGTTAGGTGTAGGGATATGATAAACACGGTTTTGTTGGAATAAAGGGTATTTTTAGTGGTGGCGAGTTAATTATCTTGATCAAATACATGCACGAGGTAGCGTTGGTAAGCCAAAACTCGACTCGACTTAAGCTAAAAAGAAAATAACATAAACATAAATAAAGACAAAATGAAACGGGATGGTAGTCCGTATGTTTTTTTCTACTTTTCTTTTTACAATTTTTTTTCGTTTTTCTTGTTTTTCTATTTTTTTTCATACACTCTTACCCTACCATCCAAAATAATACATCATAGGGGCCTCGGTTCTCCCCTTACACTTGAACTTTTACATACTTTACCAATTAACTATTCTAATGACTCGAATTAAGATAATTGAAAAACTTGGAGTACTTTAAAATATTAACGCACATGTAGGGGGTAATAATTGACTTCTTCCCCATTACTCCATTCATTAGTACTTTACCCATTAGTCCCAATCGTCCCAAACAATATGTACAAGGATATGACTCGACTTAGCAACCATGTAATCAATTAGACAATTAACTAAGGGTTTAACAAATGTTGTCACTATAATGCACTAAAGATGAGTGCATACAAGGTAGGCTAAGGCGATTTGGGTGTACATTTGGGTGGATAGTAACAAATTCTTCCTTTAAATAAAATGCTTAAAGTTAGAAACGAAAAGATAGGCTCTGAGGGGTGTACTAGGGGTATCGTGTACTAAAAATGAGTACATCGCTAAAGGTGTGGGAGAATTACTTGACCAATGAAGTCAATATAATTATAATACGGGTGTAAAACATGGGTTATCCTAATGCCTCTTATCATGTAGTAAATCTAACTACACGAATGTAGTCTCACTTGTGGATTTGAGATGGTCCTTACGCAAGTTCTAGAATCTAATTACTACCGGTACATACACAAGCATCAACAATAAATGCTTTTTCTAACAATTCTAGGGATGAACCTCACATATTTGGGGGAAAATTTTTGGGTGGTACAGTTTTTTGTGCTAGTAATACAATTCCCTATCCATGAGACGCTTATTAAGACCAAAGTTTCACTCCTAAATGTTGTAAAAAAATTTAAATTTGCGCTAAAATTGCCCTAACAAATATTTCTCTTGGTTTTATTACACATCTACCATTAAACAAAACAAAAATTAGGCGTAATTGCATTTTCTAAGGTGTCTTCATTTACCCCCATACACTTAAACCGAACATTGTCCCCAATGTTCACATAAAAGATGTAAAAGTAGAAAAAGAAAGAATGAAACAAATACTCCCCTGATTTTTGACGTGGATCTTGTGGTAACATGGTTAGATCTTCTTCTAAGATGATGTAAAAAGCTCCAAGCTCAAAGCGACTCCAAAAGCTTGATCTCATGAACTAGATTCCATGTTCACCTTCTTGTCCAAAATAACTTGTTAAACCTGAGAAAACAATCTAGGTAAACCTTGCGTAAAATCGGCGGCAAATTCTATATAAGGATATAATGCTTGTGGAATGAAAGTTTTGCAGATTCCTGGAGTTAGAGATGTAGTAATTTTTATGATCCGGCAGAAAAACTAAATTTTAAAAACGTTTTCTGGAATCAAAGGCTGACGCCGTCAGAATTGATCTGACAGAATCCTTATGTTTATTTTCGGGAATATTTCTGGAATAACAATTACCTTAACTCCTGGAATCCTACAAAATTTCATTATGACTCGATACAAGCATTTGACTCAAACAAATACTAATATGTATGTTTATTTTATATTGTTACGATTCATGTTCTATTCGTTCTTATAAACAAATTTAGATTTCTCTTATATTTATCTTTTGCAAAATACCTTTATATGTAGTTAAGACGAAGTTAAAAACAAAATAAAGCATTTTCACAAGTTAGTTTGAAGCATGAATCAATAACAAGAAAAATAACTTACATACGGAAACAAATAAAATCAAACAAACAAACAAATAAACACACAAAGCTTGGGTTGCCTCCCAAGAAGCGCTTGTTTTTGTTCGAGTCACGAGCCTGACTCTACCCTTATTTAACGGATAAAGGGGAGGTTTTCCCAACACTTAAGATTAAGTGCGGGTGGTAGTAGCGATACACACCATCTCGGTGGAGGTATGCCTCATGAGGAAAGAGTGGTGGATGAATTATATACTCAAAGGGGTGTGCTCCATTCATCATAACCTTACCTAGTTCACTTTGGTCAATGGGTGAATTAAAGTTTTCTCCTAAAAAGGGATCATCTTCTATCAACTTCGAGAGACTCCTAGTTGGGAATCCATCTTGACCTAATAAACCCGGTTTAAACCCATAATGTTTCTTGTGATCAATCATGAATGGGTGATGTAAGTATGTAAGGTCATGGTTCACTCCTACATTGGCTTCCATTCCACATGGTTTAGAGTCCACTACCTTCATCGTAAAACTACCCGGACTATATGGTTTGATGGGTGGATCGGGACCTATTTCAATTCCTAAATTTTCATCTAAGGATGGAAGATTAGGTAACGGTTTTGATTGAGGCTCCGGTTCATCAAAACTAGGAACTTCCTTAGAACTAAGAGTAAGGTTATCACTACAAGTATTCAAACCTATATCCTCTAGTGGTGCTTGGTCCAAGGGTTCTACCTCCATTGGGATTCCTAAAGTCCCTTCTACTTCTTTCGGGTAAGTCACGGGCGGTGTGTGTGCCTCAAATGATGGTAGGACTTGTGGGGTGCGTAGTGGGCTTGCATTATTTTCCTCATCATTCCTCGTGTCAAGATCACCTATATCCTCATCATGTGTTTTGGTAGAATCTATCCCTAACATTTTCCCAAGTATCTCAAGTGATTCTCTAGGCATCTCAACTTCTATGTCTGAATCATAAGAATCCTCCTCAATAATCCGACTATATTCAATTTGCCTAAAGGATTGATCATGTGTTTCTTGAGATTCAAAGTCATTGGTCATAAAACCTAGGTCTTTTTGATCAATGTGATCATGTTCGGCTAAATCCTCCATCACATCAAGGTCACCTATGCGTTCATCCTGTATTATGGTAGGGCCTAACCATGACATGCAGCTAGGTGGCTCATAAGAAACTATCCTAGGTGAAGGCTCATATGGTGCATAGGTTTCACTAAATGAGGTATTTTGAGGGTTTGATGGAGCTCCTAAGGTGAATTTTTCAAAAGTTTTATGTACTTGGTCTCTTTTCTCAAGGTACTCACTAAAATCAATGCAAGATCCAGTTCTCATCATTTCACTCCTCCATCTTGAAAAATC
>LBNU01006555.1:43496-54549 GCA_014162995.1 Artemisia annua | reverse complement strand
ACTGTTGAAATCGTGTCACAGGTTTTGATTGAAGCAAGTTGTTTTCAATCAAGTAATTCGTGTTAACCATTGTTGTAAATATGAAACTGTGTTTTTTAGATATGTAAGAAACAAAAGCAATGTAACAGTAAAATAAATATTGGACTTATATTAAAATGATTCGACCCTAATCTATATATACATGGTGAAACGACACAATGTTACAAGTGAACCATTGTGATGTTTCACATATAACTACCAACGACAATAACTGTCAATAATAAACTAATAAAGGCATGTTTGGGTAAACGAATTTAACCCAAACATTACATGTGCCTTTTGACCCTTTTTGACCCATACTTAACAAACATAAATAAAACATAAGTAAATTGTCTTTTAAGAATTACAAGCATTAACATAGGATCACACATTCATGTGGGGGATTGTTGTAAAAAAGAATAAGTGAATAAGATCTCGATGCTCAAAGTAGGGTGCTTGGATTGTTTAGGTTTAAATGATGTTGTAAGAGTTGTTTAATGGGCAATTAACTACCTTTATTATTGTCAGTTGTAACAATAGTTTAATGGACAATAATAGAATGGTTATCGCTATTACAACATCGGTTACAAATTTGGGTGTTTAAGTACAACCCTTATGTTGTAACAAAAGATACAAGGAAAACGCAAACAAACGTTCCTCCCTCTCTAATTTGGCAATAACATGGTCAAAGAACACATGAGGGTCAATGGGATTTCAGGCAATTTTGTCATGTCAGGTAGCACGCCACTCCGGCCGTTGTACCATGGGAAATAGACACCTAATAGACGGTGAATGTGTTTTAAGGGAAACGTGTCAAGTGCCTGGCTCCCGTTCTTGAATTGGTGATATCTACTTTTGGTTTCATCTTTTTATAAACATTTATGTGTATAAGTTTGTCCATCTAATTACGGTTGTATTGTTTTGTATCTTTGTTGAATTTTCTGATATTTTCACTACAAGTAAACCAAATAGACTAGTTATATATTATTATTGCACTATAAGCATGTAACACGAGGTTTTATTTGTTAATTATTGTTGACCCATAAAATAAGGATCCTATGGATTACTTATATATTGTAACACATATGACGTACGCAAGTAATTAATTAACAAAACATGACCCCTACGGATTACTTATATAATACATATGACGCAAGTAATTAATTAACAAAACATGCACTCAACTCATGTTNGTATTTTGGATATGTAAGAAACAAAAGCAATGTAACAGTAAAATAAATATTGGACTTATATTAAAATGATTCGACCCTAATCTATATATACATGGTGAAACGACACAATGTTACAAGTGAACCATTGTGATGTTTCACATATAACTACCAACGACAATAACTGTCAATAATAAACTAATAAAGGCATGTTTGGGTAAACAAATTTAATCAATAATAAACTAATAAAGGCATGTTTGGGTAAACAAATTTAACCCAAACATTACATGTGCCTTTTGACCTTTTTGACCCATACTTAACAAACATAAATAAAACATAAGTAAATTGTCTTTTAAGCATTACAAGCATTAACATAGGATCACACATTCATGTGGGGGATTGTTGTAAAAAAGAATAAGTGAATAAGATCTCGATGCTCAAAGTAGGGTGCTTGGATTGTTTAGGTTTAAATGATGTTGTAAGAGTTGTTTAATGGACAATAATAGAATGGTTATTGCTATTACAACATCGGTTACAAATTTGGGTGTTTAAGTACAACCCTTATGTTGTAACAAAAGATACAAGGAAAACGCAAACAAACATTCCTCCCTCTCTAATTTGGCAATAACATGGTCAAAGAACACATGAGGGTCAATGGGATTTCAGGCAATTTTGTCATGTCAGGTAGCACGCCACTCCGGCCGTTGTACCATGGGAAATAGACACCTAATAGACGGTGAATGTGTTTTAAGGGAAACGTGTCAAGTGCCTGGCTCCCGTTCTTGAATTGGTGATATCTACTTTTGGTTTCATTTTTTTATAAACATTTATGTGTATAAGTTTGTCCATCTAATTACGGTTGTATTGTTTTGTATCTTTGTTGAATTTTCTGATATTTTCACTACAAGTAAACCAAATAGACTAGTTATATATTATTATTGCACTATAAGCATGTAACACGAGGTTTTATTTGTTAATTATTGTTGACCCATAAAATAAGGATCCTATGGATTACTTATATACTGTAACACATATGACGTACGCAAGTAATTAATTAACAAAACATGACCCCTACGGATTACTTATATAATACATATGACGCAAGTAATTAATTAACAAAACATGCACTCAACTCATGATGCTGCTTAGTTTAGTATCAGCAGGTCAGTATTAATAAAGATTAACTGCAATTAGTTGAGGGTTAATCGAGTCGCCATGGAAGAGATGTTCAAAACACTTCCTCAACACAGTTGCAGCGGGCTGAAAGGCCGGATGACTTTGTACAATTATCAAGGATTTTGGAACATTCAACTAGCACATGAAGGAGCAATTATGGCTCAACAAAAATTCAAGGCTCGGCCAAGCGATGTATTACTGTGCAGTAGCCCAAAAACTGGCACAACTTGGCTAAAGGCGTTAACTTTTGCCATCGTAACACGAGAAAAATTTAATGAATTCAATAGTCCTTTGCTCACAGCACTGCCTCATGCGTTCGTTCCTTTCATAGAGACAGAGCTTGATAAAATCGATGAAAACCACAAGAACTCAAGCTTTTCACTCATGGCTTCACACGTTCCTTACACTTCATTGCCTGAATCAGTCATAGCTTCAGACTGTAAGATTGTTTACATATACAGGAACATAAAAGATGTCGTCGTTTCTAATTATCATTTCTGGCGAGATATAGTTGATGTACCTGTGGAAGATGTGCCGTTTGATGAGGCATTTGAGGAATTCTGTTAGGGTAGTTTAGTTTGTGGACCATACTGGGATCATATATTGGGATACCAGAAAGCAAGCTTGGAAAGGCCCGGAAGAATTCTTTTATTGAAATATGAAGATTTAAAAATGGATGTTACAAGCAATGTCAAGAGGCTTGCAGAGTTCATTGGATATCCTTTACAATCGAAGAAGAAAATTCAGGGGTTGTTGAAAAAATAATTAATTTGTGTAGTTTTAAGAATCTGAGCAACTTAGAAGTGAACAAAAGTGGAAAAAATCATCTAAAAAATGATATGGCCATAGAAAACCGACTTTATTTCAGGAAGGCTAAAGATGGAGACTGGGAAAACTGCTTCACAGATGAGATTAAAGAAAAGATAGACAAATTAATTGATGAGAAACTGAGCGGAACTGGCATAGTCCTGACATAAGAGCGTCGGTTGTATGGTTTAATATCATTTTCGTTATTCAGTATTTCAATTGTTCGTCATCTAAAGCTCGGATAATATACTTTCCAAGCTGTTTTTAAATGTACGTACTCTCTTTAAATCTATGTAATCTTCTCTCTTTATTATTATTATTATTATAATAATAATTATTATTATTATTATTATTATTATTATTATTATTATTATTATTATTATTATTATTATTATTATTATTATTATTATTATTATTATTTTTATTTTTTTTTAATTTTTTTTATTGAAACATCACTTTATTATTATTATTATTATTATTATTATTATTATTATTATTATTATTATTATTATTATTATTATTATTATTATTATTATTATTATTATTATTGTTTTTTTAATTCTTTTTATGATAATGGTATAAGGTATTTGTCTATGCAAGCGAGATTTTTTGAAAATTTTATACGAAAAATGATTCATATACAAATCATATTGAAAAATCTCTATCAAGGACACGAGGTGCCTCGACATCTACAGCTCAACAACTGTCGGGTGAGTAGAGATAGAGGTTGCTTATGTGTCTGCTCATAAATAAGCACTTTAATTTTATAAGCAGCTTTAGTTACCACTTTAAGAAATAGCGTTTGGATTTGATTATTTTGGTAAAAAGGCAATTATTAAACTTGAAAAATGTAATTATTTATTGGAAAGTTTCATCCAAAATCACTTAATTATGGTTTAAGGTTATATATCATAATAATAATAAAAAAAGTTTTAATTTCATCTAAAATACACACTTGGAAATAAGTAACTCCCTATATGCTTATCAGAAAGATCTTTTACCACATAATATGTACATAAAGAAGAAGTTTGAATGATGCAAAATCACTTCCGACTAAAATAAGCAAACAAGCAGCTGATAAGAAAATAAGCAATCTATATATATGATAGAAGTTTAAGAATATTATACTTGTAATAATTAAGGTAAAATAATTTCAATCTGTAATTTTTTTACCTAATTTAGTATGGTAGTAAGTGTTTTATTGTCTAGCTTGTCACTTTATTTATAAGATCTAAGGGCATCATTAGAGTTACCGAGTTAGCATTAGGATCCTTACAATTTAAACAGAACTTTGTGGATTGAGGGTAAAGATTTTTCTCGGCTTAACACTTTGATTAGTATGACCTAGATGACCTCTCAGTTTTATATAACGACCCGGTGATCACTAGCTCCACCATAGTATCTTGGGAACTTCTTGCTAACGTAATGGTTAATATACCCAAGCCCCTCACACTGGATCTTTGGGTTAAGTGCATTGCTTAATAGTTTTCTCAAATTTATTCTGAGTATTCTCTATGTACAATAACTCATATCAGTTCTATAGGCAGTTTGGCTTTGGAGATGCAAAATCTAAACATTTTTGTTTTCCGTCTGAACATTGTAACGAGTCAGAGAGAACACGGATTATATTGGGCATGAGAACTGAGCACCATTAACAGCTGAAAGATTGTTTGACAGATTATGTAGTTGCTAATGGTTATCATCTATGTAAAGGAATGTTTATAGAACTCTTCTAGTTTTGTGTGGGAGGAGCAGAAAAGAATCTGCTAATGATGTATGATTTAAATAACATATGATGGTTTAACATGGATATACTTAGAAACTAACCGTGTTTATTCATGTTTTCTCTTATAAAACACTCGTAGAGAGGACCAGCTAATAACCAGTAGGCGAAGGAGGATGCAGGTGTGAATCACGGAATGTTAATAACCTAGCTAGTGTTGGTGATTTTAGTGTCATCGACGGCCATTTAGGTAATGATGATTTACTAGAGGCTAATGAGATTTCATATTCGGTTCGGATACGAGTTAGAGAAGTGTGGAGTGCACACTCGTTGAGCTAATATATTTTCCACCGAAACGGTATATTTGGTGCTCCTAGGAAGTTATCCGTTTTCCCCCTCTTATTTTCCCTACCATTGTGACTGTTAAAAAAATTAGTTATGAAAGTTGGTTTTCAACCAACTTCAATTGCATAACTGTCATCTAGAATCTGTTTTGATAAATATATCCGTTAGCCTCATTTAGACTTAAGAAAAAATCATATACAATTCCTCTCTTGTTCCTGCTTTGTGATCTTGTGCTTAGACACAAAGTGTTTCTCTTCTAGAATTATCCCGATAGAGATTTCGTACAACCCAGGCATATATAGGGTCGAAATACTTTATACGGAAAGTGAACTCAACACGATTCTAGTAAGATATCCAGGATCATCACATACCCTACACTATTTTCTAACAGCTAGTAGGATTGTTTTATGTTTTTTTTTATTGAGAACTAACTATCTCATAATAGGATTGTTTTGATTTGAGTGTTTATGTAACCAGTATTAGGAAGCGGTTTAAAACCATTGGTTTGTATAGAATAGTAGGCAGTGGAAAACACTACCTTTGTGGACGATCATAACCATGTTTTGTAAACAATGAAGTCAAATATAATTTCTTGGCTTTTGTTGGGTCCCACTTTTTAAAGATTGGACCAGTCTGACAATATTGTATGTATTTATAGTTTCTTCTAAGATGAGCATGGGATCAGAGGAACCCTTCAAGCCTAAACTATACTAGTTGCCACTGCCAGATACTGTATTTTTTTTAATGACTAGTCATACAAGAAAGGTGTAAGTGAGTAGCTAAATTAGTTAACTTGTGTCGTACCGGTTAAAAGGTCAAAAGGCGTCTAAGTGTATTTACATGATTCCAAATGTAGTAAATTGTTCAATTAAATGGAATGATATTACTAATTTGATCATATAACCATATTTACTATGTTGAGTATAAGGACAAAAAGGTGATTGGTGACTGGTTCAACACGTTTTGACCCACACATACAAATAAATTAGCATTTTTGATCCAAATCCATTTTGACGTGTTACCAAACCTGCTACCACTTCTAATCATCGAGTATATGTTGGCTGATTGTTAATAACGTGCAGAAGTACTAGATATGAATGCAATGTTAGCCCATTTAATGTTGTTAGTATAAAATAACAGTGTTTAGTATTATTATGTTAAAGACATGATTTAGTTATTTCTGTATTTAGTTTAAGTCTTTGTTTATTGGGTCGAATTTACTGCAACATGGGTCATATTGGTTAACCTAAACAGCCCATTAGTTGGCAGTTATATTAGTTAGGGTAAAAACCGTTTTCTCAAACAACACAACGTTTGGTGAAAACATTGCAACGATTAGTTTAGTATTTATAGATGATTTTCGACCTGTGAAAATCATCACAACCTTATATTCTATAAAGTCAAAGTTTCTAGTTTACTATTTTACCCGTTTTACTGTTACATTGATTTTACACAATTCACACAACTTTCAAACACCATGAAACACATATTGAAGAACATAATTGATGACAAGAAGCCTGTGAACAATTGGTATCAGAGCTCTGGCTCTAATCCATGGGGAACGCCATCAATTCGACATTAAATAGGGTTCCAAAGTGGCCGTTACTTGTTAAGGGAGACCCCTAAAAGATTTTACCAGTGGAATATAAGAAGGAAGAAGAGTTTATCACCCAAAGACAAACAACTTCTTGTACAAACTGTACTAGAAAACGAAGCATTCAATTCCTCAAAGGAATCAGAATGCTTGAAGGAACACAATTCGAAAACTGCCACAACAAAGAGAGAAAAGAAGTCCAAGTGTTATATATGCAAAGAAAAGGGACATGCCTATTGGGCATGTGAAAACAGGAAGAAGTTGGCAGGGATTGAGTTACAACAGGAAATTGACATCACCAATCAAGTTATTGAGCAAGAAAGGATGTATCCAGAGAAAGTACACATCTTTGGAGACTATCTGGTAGAAGGGACAGACAAGGAGGATGGGAATAGTATCTGGTATGTAAGCAAAAACTACAATCACCATATGTGTCCCAGGAGAATATTATTCAATGATGTCAATTATAAGTTTAAGATGTTAGGAAAGGAAGAGTATGAGAGAAAATTCATTTTCTCTTATGGAATAGGTAGTGCAACAATCAAAACAGAACTTGGTGGTTTAGTGGTTAGACATGTGCAGTATACACCAGAAGTTTCACTCAATATACTAAGCCTAGAATTACTTAAGAAACAAGGTTTCTCTGTTAAGATAAAAGATTCTAGATGTAGTATTTATCATATGTACTATGATGAAGATACAAGTCTACAGATTCCATCAGAAGAGAAAATAGAAAATGTTGGGCCAAGAGAGGTTGTGAAAGAACATAACCAATATTTACAAAAGTACTTTGAATCTGTTGATCCAGGAGATGCATGCTCACTTGTTAAAGGATTGGAGGATTTAGATTGGAACAAAGAAGTCACTCAAGATTACATTGATGATGATTATCTCAGTTACAATGGAACATTGTACGCTCTCAAGGTCAATTCCTTTTCAAGATTTCTTTCTTTTATGAATCTGTTAAAGAAAGATGACATACTTTACAAAAATTGGGAAGTGTTCAATAAGAGGTTTGTGGACATGTTAAAGTGGTTTTATCTTGTGCATTTAAATTATGATGTACTTGAGACAATACCACCCATTATCAAAGATGTAGAAGTGAATCTGCTATGTTTATTAAAAGTTGTGGAAAGTTTGGGAGGCTACTTCTTAGTCACTGTTGGTGATAAATGGGGAACAATAGCCCAGTTACAAGGTTTAGATATCAAAGATGGTGAAGCAATGATGCATTGCTACAAAAGGTTTATTGATCTAGTTGTCATTTACCATGAAACTGCTCATGATCCTTGGGTTGAAAAATCGTTTGAAGTGGGAGAAGCAAGCAAGGTTGGCTTGGCAATGGACCTGCAAGGTCATAAGGATATGGGAGTGAAGGATGGTGCATTAGATGCAAGACAAGACCGTTTTGGTGTTAAACTTGAAGCAGAAGAAGAAGGACAACACAGCAGCCAGGACAGTAATGATTTTGATGTCATTACTTGAAGATTGAAGATTGAAGCAAGCAGACTCAAGGAAATTTGATACTAACAAATTAGGGGGGAAATTGTTAGCCCATTTAATGTTGTTAGTATAAAATAACAGTGTTTAGTATTATTATGTTAAAGACATGATTTAGTTATTTCTGTATTTAGTTTAAGTCTTTGTTTATTGGGTCGAATTCACTGCAACATGGGTCATATTGGTTAACCCAAACAGCCCATTAGTTGGCAGTTATATTAGTTAGGGTAAAAACCGTTTTCTCAAACAACACAACGTTTGGTGAAAACATTGCAACGATTAGTTTAGTATTTATAGATGATTTTTGACCTGTGAAAATCATCACAACCTTATATTCTATAAAGTCAAAGTTTCTAGTTTACTATTTTACCCGTTTTACTGTTACATTGATTTTACACAATTCACACAACTTTCAAACACCATGAAACACATATTGAAGAACAGAATTGATGACAAGAAGCCTGTGAACATGCAAGAGCTATAATGAAGGAAGAAAAGCTGTAACATAACGTGCTGGAAAATTTCTTCATAATATGTGACAATATAAGATGCTCTATCAAAGTAATGTCTATCTTAGGTCACCAAATTTCTTGAAATTGTATTATGCAAAAAGAGATTTTCCCAACAACAAAAACTGTATTATGCAAGAAGCTAAAGTAATACCACCAGTTTAAAAGGTAATAGAAAGATCACAATCCTATTATCAAGTTCAACTCCTAGGTATGATCATAGCTCTAAGACTGTTCTTCATCACCACTGTGAACTCCAATTTCTCAATGAAATCCAACTTACTGTTTTCTGGCTACAACCTCCATTCAAATTCCTGAACCATCCGAGCAATCATCAAGCTAACATGCAACAATGCCATCCCGAGCCTAGGGCAAATCCTCCGGCCCACTCCAAATGGAATCATTTTCACTCCAGTCACAACTGTTATATCTGCAGTTTCGCCACCAGCAAGAAACCTATCTGGGTCAAATCTATTCGGGTTGGACCAGATTTTCGGATCTTCTATGATTCCAGGCAGATATATCTCCACATGTGTTCCTGCTGGGATATCGAATCCAGCTAGTTTTACAGGCTCAGTGATTGAATGTGTCAAGAGGATATAACTTGGAGGGTGTTTACGTAATAACTCCTTCACGAATGCGTTTAAATATGGCATTTTGTTGACATAAGTCTCATCAATTTTTTTGTCACCCACTACGGATTTTATCTCATTGTAAAGGCGCAACTGGATGGAAGGGCTTTCAATGAACATAGCAATGGCCCATTCAATTGCAGTCGATGTGGTGTCTGTGCCACCATTGAGAAACTCTGAGCACAAGGTTACAATTTCTGGAGTTGTTGGTGGATCCTTCCGTCCCTACACCTTTAAATCGAAGAGAGTATCTAGGTAGGAGAATTCGAATGTTGGTTTAGTTCCTAGATTGTTGATCACAGCCCTCCTCCATTCGATTAAAGGAGCTAATAGCGTGATCTGATGTTGTCTCACTTCCACTGCTTGCTTACATTGTTTCAAAAAGAATGGTCTTAACAATGGTAGAAAATCATCTAATCTCGGATGGATCGTCATAAGTACTTTTTTCATCATATCGTCAATTTTCTCAATCGTTTTCTCATAAAGCTAACAAACCGCACATTTTTCAACACCTATACTGCGCCGCCAGTAGCTGCAGCCTCCGTTTTCAACCTATCAACAAGCTTGTCCATTGCAGTAACTCTCACTTTTCAAAAAGCACGCAACTTACTATTTTGCACAGGTCTAATATGAATTCCAGGATCGATATTAAGAACAAGAAAGACAAGAATTGATTCATTATATTACTAACAACGTAAATGGTTACATCGTATTTTTGACACACACAATAAAACGTTACAAATGACTCCTATATATAGAGTACTAACCGGTTCCATGAACCATCATGTCTTTTCATGAATCGGTATAATTAACTTCTATAACTAACTTTTAACCGCCATAACTAACTTTCGGTTACTAACTAACTAATTAACAATATTGGTCCTTCGTGTTTCGTTATTTACAAATATACCACAAGACTTATGCAATTATTGTGCAACATTTCCTCCCTAATTGTTTAAGTCTTGTTCTTCGAATCTTCATCGCATTCTTCCTTTCCATTGTCTTCGTCAAGATCAATGTCTTCCGGATGTTCCTGCGTTCTTTCTTTTGTGTCGGTCTTCAAACACCGCTCCAAACAAAAGTGTTTTTCACCCCTTGTCTCCGCGTTAGTATCACCGTTTCCCAACAACTCGTTGTTAGTCCCAAGTTGTTTCTTTGCTTTCCTTGCCTCGTTATTGTTGTTGTTTTCCAACCCAATTCGTACACTAGCCACAAAATACCACGGCTTTTCTGTTTTGTTGTTTTTTTTTTCCGAATTGCCTTCCTACCCAACGAGCCAAAAACAAAATTTCCTTCTCGGTATACCACACTATCATGTTGCTTTTTTTCCTTTTGTGCGTTATTCTTGATTTCGGTACCTTTGAAATTCCTAAGAATACTTCTACACAAAAACCTTGTCCGTTGTTTTGATTTCTTATCTCGAAATCACAAAACTTCCTACACACAATCTTTGGTACCACACCTTGGTAACCACACCGAACCAAACAAACCTATGTGTTTCTGTTCTCGTTGTTGTTGTTCTTGTGTCGCTTCGCTGCGTTTTCCACAAATAATCCTTGAGTACTCCTTTCTTCGTTCTA